>PVJD01006545.1:0-96829 GCA_004026545.1 Mormoops blainvillei
ATGATTATAAGGTCTTCCTCTCTCCCTCCCTCCTGCCCTCCCTTCTTTTCCTTCCTTCTTTTTTCTTTTATTAATTTAAAACAACTTTGTTAGAATGCTTACATAAACCTCTTTGTATCAAGTAAATGTTCGCATGCAAACGCATACAAAAAAATGACAGAATAGTGACATATAATCTTTCAGCAAAGTGCGGTGGTCAAAAGTTCTTGAAGCAAAATCGTGTGTGACGGAGTCCTTGCTACGAGTGACCCTGATTTTCTCTTTGTCCTTAGAAATATGTTGTCCCCTTATTGACTCTTGATTTTTAGATGTATCCAGGATATCCTCCTATGAAAACTCATCATCCGAGATTTTTATCTGTGCTATCAGTTTCACCATCAGCATTTGTCTCCAGGGCTGCTCTCTCTTTGCCTTCATTGATTTCATTTTCGTTGAAGGGAAATTCACATAGTGATCATGGGTTTGGGATGTATCCTTTTGATGCAGGCTGCCGAGGACTCGACTTCCCTCCGTTCCCAGGGTACCACCACTACTGTTTGATGTGTTTTCTTCCAGTCTTTTTTCTGTGCATGTAGGATGTGGGCAGCTGGTTTCTCTGCTCCTGCTTCAGTTCTTCCCCTCATTACAAATCTAGGTTGATTAATCACTAAAGTGAGGGCAGAGGGTTGGTCTGTCTTGGACACCGCAGTGTCACTGGTGCCTAGAACAGCCTGGCACACAGGGACTTGGTAAATATGTGGTGGATTAATTCATGAGAAATTTCTCGAGACTTGTTGTGTTTTGCAACCCAGTGTGCTGACATTATAGAACCTTTCCCCCAAGCATGTGAATATGGGCGTGGCGTGATCAGTACAGACTCGGGAACAGATGTCCCTCTGATTTAAATGGAGCCTTAAGGGTGCCCCGCCCCCCTCCAAATGTCACCAAAGAGCCCTCTGGAAACATCTAACCTACTTGCCATTAGAGTTGAGGCCCAGAAAGGGGGAAACATCTTGCCTAAAGAGCCACAGCAAAATAATAACAAGTGGGTCCCCTTTGTTTTTAAAGGACAGTGTCTTGAATGGGTGACATTTGACTTGATACTTCACAGTTTGCAGTCACATGGCTTCAGTGGCTCATCGCTCTCCCTTTTGATTACTGACCACACCCCCCTGCTCTGTTGCTGAAAACCCAGGTCCTGCCGCCCCACGTGATTACGAATAATTATATGAACTGTTTTCTGGAGCATTTACTGAGCACCTATTCTGTGCTAGGCATTGTGCTGCGCACATGTTACTCCTTTGACTGTCGCAACATTCTAGTGAAGTTGGCACTGTTCTCGTCATACCCACTTTACAGAGCAGGAAAACCAAGGCTCAGGCAGGGGAGGGAATCATTCGAGGGGTGAGCAGAAAGAGAGGGCAGCCAGGTGGGAGGCCCAGCTCATGCAAAGACCTGGAAGTGGGCCTAGCAGATGGTGCACACATATGATCAGCGCCCCCTCAGTAGCAGTGGACTCCTGACAGACCAGGACTGGACGCTCCCACACCTGGTCTTGATAATCCTCAGACAGCCGCAGGGGCTGGTTTGACAGGTAAGGAAACAGGCTCGATCTAGGGAAGTGACTTGCTTAAGCAGAGAAACTGAGGGCCAGCGAGGGGGGCATGAGTTTGGGGCTCCTGGTGAGGAGCCTGTGACCCAGGGTGACCAGAAGGGAGGATCTTTGACTGACTGCCAATTCTGCAGAGAGCTGTGGGGAGGTGATGATAAATCTTCCTGTGTTGAAAATGAACAGGGAGGAAATTTATTTCAGCAGTGTGTGGTTGTACCTCTGCTGCTTCTCTCCCTCCCCTGGGCCACACACATGGTGGGGTGCGGAGATTTCGGAAGGGGAAACAAAGCAGGGAGCCCAGATTCAACAGTGCAAGCAGTGAACTCTCTAGAAGGGCAGAGAGAGAATGGAGTCCCATACCAGGTGAAGGGAGGGGAAACTGAAGCCCAGAGGAGAGGACACAGACCCACCTCACCCCTCCCTGTGTCACCCACCAGGGTCCTCCATGCACTGTCCATTCATTCAGGCCAAGCCCCGGATCGGGTCCCATCTCCAGTCTAGCAGATGGTCAGCACCTCGTTGGAGCTCTCCATGATGTACGTTCACACACACAGACACACCCCAGTTCTCATGGAAAGAAGCTGTGGCCTAAGAAGCTTGGGCAGATGACCTACCCAAGGTCACTCAGCTAGGGGTACATGGCACTCAGTCCGGCTGGCGACCAAAGTCTGCAATTTTTTAACTGCAGGCAGCTCGCTCTCTGTCTCTCTCCCTCTCTCCCTTCTTCCCTCAGAACCATTTAAACGATGACAAAGATGCTATTTTTATCTCGGGGAAAATTCAATTATAGACATTGACCTTTATGTTTTTTCCCAGGCTCACGTGCTGCAAGCCCAGGGTGTGAAAGGCTTCTGTGAATGTTCTCAAAAGAGAAATGTCTTCAAAGGCAGGAACTCGAGAGGGTTCTGCGGAAGAGCAGAGGCCGAGGTGAAGGTCCACGGCCATGGGATGAGAGCCTTGTCTCAGTCCTCAGGGAGGGCCTGGAGGGCAGGAATTCCCTTGTCCTCACCACGTTTTGGGGCCAAGGTCAGGAAAATCTGGATTGCGCCAGTTTTGAGTGTGGTCTCTTCAGGGGTTCCCCGTCTGCCTCGCATTGTACTTTCTGTTTTCTTGGACAATTTTTCACAGCCTATCAATAGTAGAAACTCATTCAATGGGTTCAGCGTCCCTTAAGTATTTAATTCTTCAACAAATATTAATGATATGTCAGATGCTATCTTGTTTCTGGGAGGAAACGGTGAGCAGAACAGAAGGAAAGCCCCCATGTCCAAGAGCCGATGTTGTATGTTAAAAAGTGAACAAGTAAAACATACAGTGTTTAACCAATGTCACCCCAATTAAGTTTCATTAAAAAATACAGTGGGTGGTGAGAATGAAGGAAAGAAATCAAGCAGCAAAAGAAGACGGAGAGGTGTGAGGAGGTAAATCTTAAACAGAGTGGTTCGGGGAGGCCTCAGTGTGATGACAGCACTTCAATGCTAGAGACCAAAGGAAGAAGGGGAGGGGAAGTCAGAGGGCACAGCTTGTGCAAAGGTCCTGGGGCAGGGGCAGGCCTGGCATGTTGGAGAAACAGCAAGGAGGCTCCTATGGCTGGAACAGAGTGAGCGAGGGGCAGAGGAGGAAAGGTGAAGGTGGGGATGTTCTGGGGGTAGGTCATGCAGGGTCTTGTGGGCTACAGGGAGGTCTTGGGCTTTTATCCTGAGGGAGGTGGGAGTCTCTGAGGACTTTGAGCAGAGAAGGGATGGGACCTGACTCAGGTGCTCACTGGCGCCCTCTGGCTGTTGTGGGGAAGACAGACGGGGGAAAGACCAGGGCAGCACCCGACTTGAGTTCTCACTGGCACCCTCTCCTCCTGGACGACAGACTGTGGGGGAAGATGGTGGAAGCTGGAGACTAGGGTTCAGGTTGGCAGTGATGCAGCTGGATCAGAGGATGTATCATAGAAGAGGGGAGGAAGTGGGCAACTTCTGGACAGATTGTGGAGACAGAGCCAATGGAATTTTCTAAAGCACTGGTTGTAGGGTATGGGGAAAGAGGAGAGCTGAGGATGATGCCAGGGTGTTTGCCCTGTGTGCCTGGAAGGTTGGAGCTGCATCGGAAGAGACACGAGTATGGGGGAGGGGCAGGTTGGAGGGGGAGGAGATGAGAATAGAGATTTGGCTTTGTCCTGTCATTGGGCACCCACACGGAGAGGTCAAGGGGACAGCTGGATACTAGGGTGTGGGGCTTTGCGGGAGAGATGATTTATGAAGACATAGGTCTGTTGGTCAATGATGGAAGAATGTATTTGAATCCATGGGGTTGGATGAGACGGTGAGGGAGAGAGAAGTTGCCTGTAGGCTGTCCTGTGTTTAGGAACTGAGCAGGGGAGAGAAGCTGGCAGAGATTGAGGGGGTCCAACAGAGAGCATGGTGGGCCCAGGCTCCCAGGGACCAAGTGAGGACATGGTTCCCAGGGGGAGGAGAGACCGGCCAGAAGAGATGCTGCTGAGAGTGAGAGCAGGGTGAGGACCGAGAAGTGACCACAGTATTTGGACTCAGAGGTCACTTCGACAAGGGCAGTCTCAGAGAAGTGCTGGGAAGGGCTCACCACGGAGATTCTAAGGAAGGACTTTAGCTCTCTGAGACTCAGATACCCCACATCTAGAGTGCAGGTATCAGTGAGACACCACCCCCACCACCATTACCAAAGTCAGTCTGAGGATTTGGTAAGGTCATGTGCTCAGCACATATTCTTCTTGGTAAAGCAGAGCTGGTATTACCGAGCTACTGTTACAGGCAGGAGTGCTTTCTGTCCATTCATCCACCCCCGCATCCACCCACTCACCCACGTATCCATCCATCCATCCATCCATCTGTCCACTCACCCACCCACCCACGCAGGCATCCAGCCGTGCATCTATTTCAACCCTCGTCACCATCTATCCTCCCATTCACCCATCATCTACCTGCCCACCAACCCATCCCTCCATCCCTTCTTCCACTCAACTCTTGTGTGTCTACACATGCTGAGCTCTGTGTTCTGTTCCATCTCGGCCTGTCCCGCTAAGTCCCCTGCCCCCTCTGGCCATTCTCTTGATATTTTCAAAGCAACACCCAGGTTTGGCTACTTGCCTTCCTCACCTACACCCTGGGCACTGCCCACCGTCATCGACCTGAGTTTGCTGAATGGACCAGAGCCAGCTGCCTGCCCCTCCCGCTCTGGGCTGTGCTCAGGGTAGAGCACACAGCTCCTTCCCACAGAGCCTTTCTCTGAAGGGCCATTTCTGGCGTCCAAGTCTCAGGATTCACAACGTTCATATCAGCTGAAAAATATCCCTTTGGGGGCTTTTCTGGCCTGGGAGCCAGGCTGGCAAGCCAGCCTCCCCATGGACCCCGAACTCTGCACACTGATGTCCTCCTTGATCAGGAGACCTCTTAGCACCAGCATCGAACTTTTCTTGGAATCACTTTGTCTGGCCTCTGTTTCTCTTACCACACCCTGAGGAGCAGAGAGAATTGGATGGATAAAGGAGTGGAAACCAGCACAGGGAAGACTTGCCCCAGCGTGGCTCTGCCTTACTGCGTGACCTTAAGACTCGCCCCCAGACTAGGTCTCAGTTTCCCCAACTGTGGAATGAAGCAATGATTCTTTTTTCATAAAGAACTAAGATCTACAGTCATGCCCACCCTGTGGGTCGACCCCCGGCTAGTGCTTGATGAGTAGCCTTCTCATCTTTAGGTGGGAAGATGTTTATAGACAGGATCCCAACAAAAATGACATTGGATAAGAGCTACCCATAGCCCATGGTGGGCTGGAGCCACCTGGAGTTAGCCACCTGGGTTCAGATCCCAGCTCTTCCATGGCTTTCTGTGGGCAAACTGTGGTCCCCCTCTGAGCCTCAGTTTCTTTATCTGTACAGTGGGGTTATAGTCCCTCACCCCATGGCCTATGTCAGTTATACAACTAATGCACTTAGGACAGATTAGGTGCTAATAAGTACCAGCTATTGTTATTATTTATATGGCAGCCCCCAAACATAAGCGTGATTGACAATGTGACGGGTGGTCTTCACATACTTTTCTATGCGTAGAAACAGGGGATCATAAATGGAACCGACTTAAAACCACTTTCTCCCAATGAATTGATAACTGCAACAATAGTTAGGTCTCCTAACCCAGAGCTGGGCATTTTAGATTTTGCTGTATTCTTCCAACAGCTTAGAAAGGAGATGTTTTTCTTTAGTCCTCATTTAAAGAAGAGGAAAAGAGTCGTGCAGTGAAAAGAAAGTCTGGATACGACCCCGGATCAACCTGATTCAGGGGCCCCGTGGGGGAGCCGGGCTCGCCACTGCAGGGAGGAGGAGTGGTACCCCTCCTGGGGCAGCCTGGGCCAGGCTCCGCCCCAGCCAGAGACTTCCTCCCGAAGTCATGGCAACCAGCTCCTTCGAGATGCTAATTAAGGCAAATCGGAGAAGATTCCCGCCATCCGCCCTTCCAGAGAACTGAAAGAGCACTCCCTCCTCCACTCCCGGTGTAAGCAAGGAGCACCTGGGCCTGAGGGACTCGGTTTCCCCAGGTTGTGTCATTACTTGCTCTGAGGCTGGGTGCCCGGAGGCTGAAGATGGGAGCAGGGAGGAGAAGGGGTGAGCTCACCAGTTTGGAGATTGGAGATACCAACCATGGGCCAGGCGCAGGCACTGAGCACTCTCCATTCACTATTCATTCAGTGTTCAAAAATTTTAGTCTTACCTATTTCTTTGTTTGGTTAGGAAAGGGTGGAACACGGCATACAAGTCAAGGGCAGTGCTTAGACGGCACCTGCCTTGTGCCAAACCCAGCCCTCTGCACCTGACTGTATTAATTCATTATGTCCTGATCCAAACAGCCCTCTGAGGGGCGCATCCCCATTTTTGTTTTATAGGTGATGACACTGAGGCACAGAGAGCTTAAGTGACTTGCCCAAGGTCACTCAGCTCATCAAAGGCAAAGCTGGGCTTCTCACCACTGCCTCCTGAAGTACCAGAGTTCAGGAGGAAAAAAGTTCTCCTCCCTAGCCTGGGCCCGGTCACCCAGTATCCGTCCCTAGAGGCAGCTGTTGTTATAGGCCCCGGTTCCTTCCCGGGACAGCATGTGCACATAGAAGCACCTGTGTGTGTTTCCCTACCTACCTGCTTTTTCACACGCATGTGCACTCAAATGCTGCCCTGGGCTCCTTGCTGTCACTTAGCAATACACCTTCGAGATCATTCCTAACCGGTACCCGGATTCTCCCTTTTGTATGCTGCTGCCAATTCCTCCTCTGAGAGAATACACCAGGCTGTTTTTAATAAGCTAAAAGACACATAGTACACAAGTTACCCTTCTAACTATTTAACATGGACAACTCAGTGGCATTAAGTACCTTCACAATATTGTACAACCATCACCACTATCAAGTTCCAGAAACTTTCCATCTCCCCAAAACACACAAAAAATTTTTATTGTGGTTGAATATACATAACAAAATGTGCTATCTTAATCTATAGCGTATATGTGTGTATATATATATATATATTTTTTTTTTTTCTGAGAGAGAGATTTGTTGTTCTACTTACTTATACATTCATTGGTTGATTCCTATGTGTGTCCTGACCCGGCATTGAACCCACAACCTTGGCATATTGGGACGATACTCTAATCAACTGAACTGCCCAGCCAGGTTGCATTTTAATCCTTTTTAAGTGTCCAGTTATGTGGCATAAAGTACCTTCATACTGGTATATAACCACTATCACCATCCATCTCCAGACCCTTCTCATCTCCCCAAACTGAAACTCTGTCCCCATTAGACACTAACTCCCACTCCCCCAGTCCTTGGCTCCCATCATCTATTTTCTGTCTCTGTGAATTTGACTCCTCTCGGGACGTCCTATAAATGGAATCACACAGTATTTGTCCTTTTGTGTCTGGCTTCTCTCACTGAGCGTAATGTCCTCAAAGTTCATCCGTGTTGTAGCAGGTGTCAGAATTTCCTTCCTTTTTAAGGCTGAATTCCATCATCTGGATGGACCATGTTGTGTTTATCTGTTCATTCGTCCATGGACACTTGGGTTGTTTCCACCTTTCAGCTGTTGTGAGTAACACTGCCGTGAACATGCAAGTTTTTGTTGGAACACCTGTTTGCAATTCTTTGGGGGATTAAACTAGACTGTTATAGCCAGCCCCTGTGGACGGACATTTAGGTTGTTTCTATTTTCATTTTGCCATTGCAGACAAACTGCAATCAGCATTCTCGTCAGCTCTGCGCCTTGGGCAAGTCACTTCACCTCTTGGTGCATCTGCTTCCCCACCTGTAATATGGAGCTGATAATACTCCATGCCTCACAGGATTGTGGGAGAATTAAATGTGAAAACTGTAATAAAGGGCTTGGAATAGGGCCTGGACACAGTAAGTGCTCAATTAATGTTCGTCCTCTGAGCGAAGTTCGGAAATGCTTTGCTCTTCTGCCCCCTTCAGAGTGTCAGCTTTTGAAACTCAAGAGCCAGGAGGCAGCTGGCTGATTGAATGTGGGGAGGCAGGGAGGAGAAGACATGGCAGGGGGTGCGGGTTGGTATTGCAGGAGGCCATGTGGGCCCTGGCACACTGGAGGGAACAGTTGCATGCACTACCACGTGTGTCCTCAGATGAGCGGCCTGGGCATGTGCTGAGACAGGGAAGTAGCGACTGAGATTCACTGAACGTCGTGAGCCCCTGTGCCTCCCCTCACAGGCAGGAGCAGGGACACATGAGGAGACACAAATGCCCCAGTGACATCTGCACCACGTGCCTCTTCAGTTAGACCCAGGTCATCAGACCCAGGAAGGCAGTTCTGAGAGGCAACCTGTGCTGGGCATGAGAGAGTGAATGAATCTGTCACTTGGTTTGTTCATTCGTTCATGAGTGTATATATTAGGCACTTACTGTGCGCCTGATGCTGTCCTAGGAACTGGGACCCAGCAGGAGACAAGTTAGCCAGTTGCGGTCTCAGTGTCTGGTGGTTCATACTCCCATTTGACAGATGAACAAACCGAAGGTCAGGGGAGGGCAGGGACTTGCCCGAGGTGACAATTCTAGCAGGTGAGACAGGCACTGAACAGGTAAATAATCCCTGAAAAATGCACCGATTTTTACCAAACGGAGATTAGAACTGAGAAGAACACGACTAGGGGCAGAGAATAGCTGGCCGTGTGCTCAGACAGGGCGAGGAGGGAAGGCTGACCTTTCGGCTGAGGGCTCAGTGATGAGGAGGAGCTGGGGATGCAGTCAGGAGTTTGGGGGGCTCCGGTCAAGGTGGCGGCATAGCTAAATGCTGTGCTCACCTCCCTCCACAACCACGTCAAAGCGACAACCAGGCTACAGAAAACCAGCATTCAGAACCACCTGAAACCTGGCTGAATGGAAGTTGTACGGCTAGGGAATTAAATAAGAAGCCACATCAAGACCGGTAGGAGGGGCTGAGATGTGGAACAGGCTGTTCCCAAATCCAGGCTGGGGTGGCTAAAAATTGGGAGAGATAGCTTGGCTGCAGAGGTCCCCCCTGAGGAGTGAGGGGTCCCAGCCCCACACCAGGCCCCCCAGCCCAGGGCTCCAGTTCCAGGAAGAGAAGTCCCCACAACTTCTGCCTGTGAAAACCAGTGGGAATTGTGGCTGAGAAAGATGGAGGGCTGTTGGAAAACCGAGGCATTCCTCTTGAAGGGCCCGCATGGGGACTTAGTCAGACTCACAGCAGCTTGAAAGGTGCCAGGGACACACAGGGAGTAACTGAATTGTCTAGCGAGGGCTAGAAGGGCAGCTTTCTCCCAGACAGAAGTCCTGGCAGAGGTCATTGTTCCTTTGCTGAGCCCTGCCCCCACAGAGCCAGCAGACAGGCACCATCTCTGAGTCTCTATCAATCTGGCTGACACCATTCGTCCCCTCTGGTGATTCCCTGAGACCCCATCCAGCTCGCAGGCCCACCCAATCCCTTTCCAGTGCCTTTTCCATACAAACTGCCTGTTTTGGCTCATGCTGTGGACTTTCCTAAAATCTCTCAAACAAGCAGCATCTGGCTTCAGTGTGCCACGTACCTCTTGCTAAGTGGCCCCAGGCCTGGCACTGGTGACAGCCAGCATTGGTTCGCAACTTGGCCTCACCTGAACATCTCTAGGCCCAGGACAAGTAGCAGCCATCTGCAGGTGACTTTGTGCTCAGGCCGGGTGTCCCCGGGCAGAGCACAGAGAGTGGCTGACCTTGGCCTGCACCTCCCAGGAGGTCCCAGAGCCAGTGAACCAGGTGGACAGCTTCAGACTCTCTGAAGCAGCACCCAACCACCACCACAAGTAACACTCAAGGGGCAGACTTGGCAGGCACCAAGGCCCCGCTGATCAAGCCACTTCTGCTCTGTGGGGTCAGCCCCTGCACAGCAGATCCTCCACAGTGGTTGTGACCAGTCCTCACAGCCCATTGGTTTGGGAGTAAACCGCCCCTCCCCATTGATGTGCCAACAGCAATGAAGACTCACCTACAATGAGAGGGCGCACATGGCACACCCAGGGGGCGCACCCAAAGCACCCAGCTCAGGTGACTGGTGAGGCTGCGCCACTAGGCGCTACAGGAGACTACAGTATAAGACCAAAGAGACGCAGCGGCTCTACCAAAATGAGACAAAATGAGGAGACAAAGAAACAGGTCCCAAATGAAAGAACAGAGCAAAACTCTAGAAAAAGAACTAAACAAATTGAAGACAAGCGATCTACCAGAATCAAAGAGCTGCCCCAACAAGAAAAAGCTGAAGGAGAACATCGCCACCAAACCAGTATTACAAGAAATGTTAAAGGGACGTCTCTAAGCAGAAGAAGAAAATAAAAAGATTAAAAACGTGAATAATAAGCCCCGGCTGGTATAGCTCTGTGAATTGAGCGTCGGCCTGCAAACCAAAGGGTCGCCAGTTCGATTCCACTGTCAGGGCACACGCCTGGGTTGTGGGCCAGGTCCCCAAAAGGGGGTGTGTGAGAGGCAACCACACATTGATGTTTCTCTCCCTCTCTTTCTCCCTCCCTTCCCATGTGTCTAAAAATAAAATAAATTTTAAAAGTATGAATAATAAGATGGCAATAAATAAATTTATCTATCAACAATTACTTTATATGCAAGTGGATTAAGTCCTTCAATCAAAAGACATACGGTGGCTGAATGGATACAAAACAAGACCCTTACATATGCTGTTTACAAGGGACTCACTTCAGATTGAAAGGCACACAGAGACTGAAAGTAAAGGGATGGAAAAAGATATTTCAGGAGAATAGAAATGAAAAAATAAAAGCTGGGGTAGCGATATTTATACCAGACAAAACAGACTTTAAAACAAAGGCCATCGCAAGAGACAAAGAAGGACCAAGCAACTCCTTTTCTGGGTATTTATACAAAGAAACCCCAGACACTAAATTAAAAAAATACATCAATCCATCTGTTCCTTGCAGCATTATCTACAATAGCCAAGATATGGAAACAACCTAGGTGTCCATCCAGAGAGGAGTAGATAAAGAAGAAGGGGTGCATACACTGGAATATGACTCAGCCATAAAAAAAGAATGAAATCTTGCCATCTGCAATAACATGGATAGACCTGGAGGGTACTGAGAAAGACAAATGCCAGATGATTTCACTCGTATGTGGACTCTAAAACACAAAATAAACAAACATGCAGGAAAAAAACCAAAACAGACTCATAGATACGGAGAATGTTCTGACAGTTGCCAGTTGGAAGAGGGGTTGGGAGGATGGGTAAAAAAGGTGAAGGGATTAAAAAGTATAAATTGGGCGCCGGCCTGCAAACCAAAAGGTCGCTGGTTCAGTTCCCAGTCAGAGCACATGGCTGGGTTGTGGGCCAGGTCTCCAGTTGGGGACCTGCAAGAGGTAACCGATCAATATAACTCTTGCACATTGATGTTTCTCTCCCTCTTTTTCTCCCTCCCTTCCCCATCTCTAAAAGTAAATAAGTAAAATATTTTTTAAAAAAGTATAAATTGGTAGTTACATAATAGTCATGGGAATGTAAAGTACAGCATAGGGAATATAATAAAAAATATTGTAATAACTATGTATGGTGTCAAGTAGTTACTAGATTTATCAGGGTGATCACTTTGTAGGTTATAGAAATGTCGAATCACTAGGTTGTACACCTGAAACTAATATAATATTGTACATCAACTGTAATTGAAAAATAAAAAAATTATTTTTGAAAGGAGTTTGGGAAACAGTGTGTCAGACAACTGACATGCCTGTGCAAAGGCCCTGGGGCAGGACCATGCTGGCATGTTGGAGGAAGAGTGAGGCCCGTGTGGCTGCAGCAGAGTGAGTGAGGGGGAGAGAGGGAGGTGGTGAGGGCAGGGAAGAGATGGGGATAGGTTGTGCAGGGCCTTGAGGCCATGTGGAAGAATGCAGACTTTATTAAGGGAGCACTGGGGGCCCGTGGAAGAAAGATAGGACCCAGTGACCTGATAGTCTGATTCAAGTTTTAAAGAGACTTCTCTGGCTCCACATGTGAAACAGGCTGACAAGTGCAATTAATTAATTAATTAATCCATCCATCCGTTCATTTCCCCAGGGCAAAAGCAGCCACCAAAGTATCTAAGCAGAATAGGGACAGGGCAGGGTTTGTGTTTTGAAATGTTCCCCTTGGCTGCTGAGCGCAGGCTGGAGTGCTGGGCTGAGAGGTAGGGGTGGGAGTTAAGTGATCAGGCGAGAACTGAGTCGCTGAGAGAGGCAACTTCTGCTCCCTGTACCCCACGTTAGTTCAACCTTGTCTCATCTTGCACATTTATTGCTTCCCAAAGTCCCCCTGGGCCACGTGCTGGCAAGATGCTTTTGAGGTATCCTCTCCTCACCACAGTTCCCTAAAGTCCCTCTAGTCCATGCCAAGTAGCAAAGGAGCAAAGTGATCCCAGTCACCTGCAGACATCAATGTTGAGAGTGGAACACGAGGCCAGGAGTTGGGAAGCAGCCAAGGATAGGGACAGTCCCCACTGTGGTTGGCAGGGAGCACCCTCGCTGGCAGGCCCGGGCGGAGGGCAATGAGTGGGGGCCAAGTGGGGGGACCCTCCTCCCCCATGAGAGTCCCGAGCCCATCTGTCCCGGGGCCCACTTTGTTCTATGCCTACCGCCACCATGTGGGGGAATAAACGTGGATGGCGAATGCCAAGGCTTTGACAGCTCCGAGGACAGAACCCAGGTGCAAGATGCAGCCGAGGGCATCTGCCAGATCTGGAGGGCAGAGTTGGAACCAACCCTGCAGCTGGGTCTGGAGATAAAACGGAGTCGGCCGCGGGGAGGGAGGCCCAGAGAGCCGACATCAACCACAGCCGAGCACCGTCGTGCGCTGGATGTCACACGTACCGCTCCACACAATCCACAGAACAACTCCATGAGGGAGATATTTCTGTTCGTTCTCTGAAGAGGAAGGAATGAAGCTCGGTGACAGGAAGCGACTTGCCTGGAGATACACATGGAAGATGCTGTCCAGCCAAATTTTGAACCCCTATCTGCCTGAGTCCAGGATCCATCCTATCGTCCTTTGCAGGAAGGTATAGACGGTTTTCTCCAAGCAGAAGCAGCCCCTTAACCTTGGGATGGCAAACATGTGACATACAGATCACAGCATTCTTTCTGCGCGGCAGTTCATGACAGGCATCACCAATCAATAACAGAACTCTCCCAAGGAGACATGAGCCAGGCATCACTAATCCTTTGCAGCACCCCTCCCCTGCAGAACTGGGACGCGGGTTCAGAATCCAGGCCCCAAGTAGCAACTCCCCCTAAACGAGCAGGTGTGCAGTAGGAACTGGGAGGTGAACACAGGCTGACAAATGTTCCTTTATCTTCCAGATGGGCAGCTTTAAGCCACAGATTTAATCCCTTCCCTTCAGTTTCCCATCACTTTCCCAGAAATCCCATCAGTTTCTTTTTATTGCCCCAAGGATGAACCCCAAACTCCTGGCCTTGCCTTTGACCTTGCTGTTCTCTCTGGCCTCCGTGCCATCCCTTAGCTCCTCAGAGAGCTCCCCTCAGTCAGCAGCCCTGGCTAAAGTCTCCCCAACATCTACCCTTCCACTATGTTGCCATGCTTTTGTTTCTTTGTAGCAATTGCCAGGATCTTCAACGGTCGTCTTTATCCCCCAGGGTGCTTGTCCTTCCCACAAGGCAGGGGTGTGGTCTGCAGTGTCTTGTGTGGGAGTTCTTGCTCCCAGCTCTAAGGGGAAAGAATCTGATTAGCTCAGCCTCCGCCCTGGTCCAATTGTTAAGGCAGTAAGGTGGGGCTCACGCTGTGAATGAGTCGGGGGCACTGTGTTAATGGGGTGGAGGGTCGGGAAAATTCTCAGGAAAACACCATGGGCTGGGCAGACATCCCAGAGTGCTTATGAAAGCAAAAACAAAAACGAAAACAATAAGGAGAATAAATAAGAACAGCAAATAATCATAGCTAATATTACAATTTTAATAGTAAGATATTGTTCGTGTTTGGCAGATGGGGAAACTGAGGCACAGAGAAGGAATACAATGTGCCCAAGGTCACACAGTGAGTACTCAGATGTTCATGAGAAACCTCCCTCCCCAGGAGGAGAAACATTTCTTCAAGACCTGACCAGTAGGAGAACCCCACCCCCAACACACACACACACACACACACACACACACACACACAATCCGCAACAGGAAATGAACATTCTGGGGGGCTCAGCCTGGCCCTTCCCATCTCCTGAAAGAGCCCCAGGGGCAGTTCCCTCCGCACAGCACCTACGTCCTCTGTGACCTTCACTCCATCTGGGCATGGCTCCAGGACTATGTAGGGCTTCAACTCCAGAGCAATTACATTCTCTTTTGGCTACTCTGCCCCAGTGACTTGGGGGAGGGGGGGGTGCTGGCACCAACGGCTGTGGCTGAAGTTTGCATGTCGAGGACAGGAAGTGCCTGTCTTTATATTCCAGCATTAATGAGCCTCTGTCATATTGAAATGGCATTTCATTTCTCCTCCCAATAAATGAGAATGTATTTTTTTTAGCTCTTCCGCCATCACTTGATTCTCGTTTGAATTGTCTGAATGCTTAAAACACTTCTGACTACATCAACACATTTTAACATTTTCCTCTTCTGAATGAGAGAAGCATAAAAAGGGGAGAAAAAAGTGAAAAACATTTTGACTGTATTAACAGGAGTATGGAGAACAAAAATAGGGAGGTGATTGTGCCACTTTCTCTGCTTGGAACCCCACTAAAAGGAGTGTGTTTAATTCAGAAACCTCTGATAAACTGGAGCATAGGGAGGAATCACGTGAGATAATATATAACGTGTCATTCAGTTTTTTCCACCCAAAAGCATTTATTGAACACTTAATGTGTGTCACGTGTAGTACAAGGTGCAAGGGCTACATACTGTACAAGTGTGAAAGAGCAGAGAAGAAGCCCTGCCCTCCCGACATGGAAAATGTGTGGGAAGACAGAAGTTAATCATCTGGATTAAGGTAATTACATAATTAACCATCACAGTTTATATGTAAACCCTCGGACACAGGAGGAGAAGGATCCCAGAGGGAGAACCTCATCTGACTTCTCAGCTGTTGTATTAAGGATGAAAAGCAAAACAGGTGAGCAGGGAAAAGACATTTCTGGCAGAGGGAACAGCACATGCAAAGGCGGTGAGTCAGGGAAGAGCTGGGTGTGGTGGGGAGCAGGGAGAGGTTGGCTGGGCCTTGCGGGTCCACATGAGGGGGTGAGTGTTATTCTGGGAATCCTGAGAGTTTCTTGAGAAGGGTCGGATTTGGAGCGTATGAGGAGTAATCAAGGGACCAATAATTGAGAGGAAAAACATTTAATGGACAAACATTTCTTTAGCACCAGCTGTGTGCCAGGCTCAGCTAGGTGCTGGGGCCACGGGGGCAACCAAGACGGGGATAGTGCCCTTGTTTTTACAGATGAGGAAACCAAAGAGCAAGCTGACATGGATTGCCCGGGGCCACAGAGATGCCAAGGGGCAGGTGTGTCTGACTCTAAACCCTGGGAGTCATCTGTTCCCCAATTCCGGTCCTTAGAGTGAAAGCTGAAAGGCTGCCTGAAGGAGGAGAGAGAGGGGGTAAGGCGAAGAAGGAGGGAAGGAAGAAGGGAGACTTTTTCTGAGCAACCTCCAGAGAGTAGGGCCAGGGCCAGAGGCAGGAGGTGAAAGGGAGGTAGCGACAAGATTAAAGAAAAAACTACCCTTCGGCATCACCCAAAGCTAAGGAGGCTTCTCCACACAGGGAACGAGGGTCCTATTGCTGGAAGTATGCAGGCCAGCCCACATCAGGGCCTCTGATGGGGGGCAGAAGGGACCCCAATCCGACTCCAGGGCAGCCTTGGCTGAACACAACTCAATTGGCGGAGACCTGGTTTCCAGGAGACCAGCTTCCGCTGCGAGGGCCCAGGCTGGCCTTCAGCCTCTCTGCGCCTCACCGGTAAAGTGAGGCCACAGCAGCACAGAAGTCCTAGGAAAGTGTCTGGAATAGGGAGTGCACTCCGGAGATGCTATTTTTGGTGACACCTGGAGCTTTGGTCATCAGGGGGCTGTCGTTGTTGCTAAGGCTCGGGTGGGGTCTGGCGCACACTGGGAGTGGCTGGCAGCAGCCAACAGAACTCTGGGAGTGCTGTCATTGTTGTCTCCAACTCAGCTCTCTGAAGACTTCCGCTCAAGTGCTTAGGGCGCAGCGGGCTCCTGTTTACTGAGTCTTGGGGGCACAGGCTGCCCTGCCTGGGGTGGGGGCTCACGTGCCTCAATCTAGATTCCGGGGCTGTGTGTACCACCCCTGATTAGTGCATGCCTACGGGCCAAGTCTAGGGCTCTGTCATCTGGATTAATGATACAAATGTACGCCCCCGCTTAGTCCCTAAAGGTCACGTAGCCCCAGAAAGACTGCAAGGAAAGTGTGGCCAAGGGTCACTCTGTCTCCCAGTTCTGTCCCCAGTCTAACTATTTCCCCCCTTAAGCTATCGGCATCCTGGTCCACCCTATCGTCATCCACCTGGGCCAGCGTTGTCACTTCCATCTCTGGTCCCCTAGCTCCTGCCCTGGCCCACCAGTGGTCTGTCCTCCCTGTAGCAGCCACCAGAGGGAGCCTGTGAGCACGTGAGTCAGGTCCCCTTCCTCCCCTGCCCATCCTCCAGGGCACCCGCCTCCCTTGGGGTAAAAGCCCAAGTCCTCCCAGCAGCCCACAAGGTCTTGCACAACCTGTCCTCACATCCACCCTCTCTCCCCCTCCCTCCCTCTGCTCCAGCCAAATGGGCCTCCTTGCTATTCCTTCAACATGCCAGGCACAGTCCTGCCCCAGGACCTTTGCACTGACTGTCCCTGCTGCCTGGGGTGTTCTTTACCCACCACTGCTTTCAGACCTGTGATGTTCAGATACCACAGTGAGGTCTTCCCTCATCACCCTATTTAAAACTGCACCCCCAGTCCTTCCCCTCTCCTGCTTCATTTCCCTCAGCGCTTCTCACCGAAGATTTATTCATCTGGGTTCCTGTCCATGTCTTCTGTTAAGAAGTCAGCCTGGGATTGTTTCCTATATTGTACCCTGCGGTGTCCCCAGTGCCTGGCACACAGTAAGTGCCCAGTAATTGTCTGTCAGGTGCAAGGATACATTTAGAATGAGCTGCATCAGACCTGGGGCCAGAAGGCTAGCCCTGTCTCTCCCAAGCTATACAAATGCAGCACATCCTTATCAATTCTGAGTCTGTTTGCTTGGCTGTAAAATGGGCAGACATCACCTGTCTTACTCCCCAGGGAAGAGCTGTGCTGCTCAGCTGCCTGGGAAGCTCTCAGCCCACAACCCAGCACACAGCAGGTGCTCATCAGATGGGAGTCTCTGTTGTCCTATGTCCATGACCTTCCCCCTCCCCTTGGCAGCCTGCTCCTAGCTTAGAAACATCCCAATATTTTGTTTTCTTCCTGGTCCAAGAAAAGTCATGTCTCCTTAGGGGACAAGGACAGGGATCCTAGTTTGGGGGGTGTCCACGTGCTGCTTCTGAAACACTGTGCATCTCTGGGACACAGGAAAAGCACCCCCCTTGAGGGCCCTGGAGTTTCAGGCACCTGGAGAGGCGCTTGACGGGTAACTGGGACGCAAGGCGAGCTGATTTATTTAGCACTTCCCATTTTATCCTGCAGACATCCCTGCTGCCAGGACATCCCACTCACAGCCGCATCGTTGGGTGGGTGGGAGCCATGGACGGTGGCAGGTGGAGGGCTAAGCTCTAGCACTGCTGGGACATACGTGCCCAACTCCTAGCCAAGCTGCCCTTTCTGCAATGCTGGGTTTCCTTTGGAGGTGTGAAATAACACTATGGCACCTATTAAGTGCCTACTACTACACGTTGGGGGCTTTTTTGATAACTGCACATAACTGAAGGCTTCCCTTCAATGTCCGTTAATTAACTTCGTGACAGGAATAGTGTCTCATGCTAATGCGGATTGGGCTGAATCACCTGGTAGTATTTACCATGTGCTCATTTTTTTCGCAAGAACATGCTAAGTACAGAAGCTCCAACTAAGTAAATTGAAGTCAGCTTTTTAATACCCTAAGATTAAAAATCCCCACAACTTTAAACGCAAATAACTGATTAGCCACTCTTGGGGAAAAGAGTTGTAACTCTGACCCCACAGTTGTTAGGGCGATCTGTGCCTCATCTTTGCCTGCACTGTCCAGCTCAGAACCTTCTAGCTCTGCCCAGAATTAGCCCTTTTCCCTCTTTGGGTGCTCCAGGACACCCCTCCACACACCCGAAGCTTTGCTGCAGTCTATTCCCAAGATGCATCTGGGCCCAGTATGCAAATACTGTGCATTAACCCTTTCCACACTCAGAAAGGTCCCACACACCCAGCAGGTATTTAGCAAGCCCCAGCGTGTGCTTGCTTCTATGGGATGGGTTAACGAACGAGCTGTCATAGTGACTTAAATAAGACCAGGGGCTGTGAGCTGGAAGAGTCAGCAGGTGTCTTGTAGGAGTTAGGAAAAACGTGGAGTGGCAGAAAGAGCAAGCCTGAAGTAGGCACGGCCCGGGAAAACATCCAGAGGTAGGACTGTCAGAGAAGAAAAGGGTATAGCTTCTGCAGTCAGGCCAATCTTTGTTCCAGACGAATCCCTGGGCCAGTGATGCCACCTCCCAGAAGCTCTCAGCTTTATTGAGATATAATTTACACATCACACAATTTGCCCATTTGAAGTGTTTAATTCATTAGTTTCTAGTATATTCCTAAATAATCATTGTCACCATCAACCATCCACAATCTAATTTTAGAATATTTTCATCATCCCAGAAGAAATCACTAAAGGATCCATTTACCTAAGTCAAGACCATGAAGATTCATGCCTATGTTTTCATCCAGGAGTTTTACAGTTTTAGCTCTTACACTTAGGCCTATGAGCCATTTTGAGTTAATTTCTATACATGGTGTGAGGTAAAGGGTCCAACTTCATTCTTTTGCATGTGAATGCAGTTTTCTCAGCACCACTTGTTGACAAGACCATCCTTGCCCCATTGACTTCACAACTTGTTAAAAACCAATTGCTCATACGTGTGAGGGCCTAGTCTGGACCTATACATCTATTCTTATGCCTGTACCACAGTGTCTTGATGACCAAAGCTTTGCAATAATTTTGAAGCTGGGAAGTGTGAGCCCCTCTGCTTTGTTCTTTTTCAAGGTTGTTTCAGCTATTCCGGGTCCACTGAATTCCCGTATGAATTTTTTGATCAGCTCATCAACTTCTGCAAAAGAAGCTAACTGGGATTTTGACAGGGATCAAGTTGAATCTGTAGATCAGTTTAGGGACTATCGCCATCTTAACAATATTACATCTTCTGATCCATGAACATGGGTTGCCTTTCCATTTATTTAGGTCTTCTTTCATTTCTCTCAATGATGTTTTGTTATTTTTATAGTATAAATTTTGCATTTCTTTTGGTAAATGTATTTCTAAGCATTTTATTCAATTGTAAATGGAATTGGTTTCTTAATTTCATTTTGTTTGTTCATTGCCACTGCATAGGAAATAAAATGGATTTTTGTGTATTAATCTTGTATCCTGCAGCCTTGCTGAACTTGTTTACTAGTTTTAATAGTTTTTTTTAGTGTATTCCTTAGGAATGTCTATACACCAAATTATGTATGTGCAAATCGAGATAATTACTTCTTCCTCCCCAATCTGGATGACTTTTCTTCCCCCCCGCCCCGAATTGCCAGGATATAATTTCTAGTAGTTTTGAACAGAAATGGTGAGAGCAGACGTCCTTATCTTGTTCTTGAACTTGGGGGAACAACAACCCAAGTATATCATTAAGTATTTACTATGTTAACTGTAGTGCTTTTATCAGGTTGAAGAATTGCCCTTCTATGCCTGTCTAGTTGAGTGTCTTATCATGAAGGGATGCTGTATTTTGTCAAGAGCCCTAGTCACAATTTGAACCTCTCTGACTCCAGAACCTCTATGTCTCTCTGACTGCAGGGCCCCAGAACTTACCTGATACACTAAATTGGTGGAATCCCAAAGGAGCAACCCCTGCCCTTGGAATCCAGTAAAGAGCCAATGTTCAGCAAATGGGGTGTTCCCATGTGCCCCTTTTCTCTTTAGCACTGGAAGTGAACTTAGGGAAAGAGGGAGGAAGGGAGGGAGGCAGGGAGGGAGGGAGAGAGGGAGAGAGAGAATACACCATGTTTAATTTGAAGGAATGTATAATGATGGTGGAATCTCTGGCATAAGACAAAGTTATAGGGGGGATGTTTTGGACCTGTCTCGCAGGTATTTAAGGCTGTGTCTATGCAGACAATCCTAAACTTGGCATGAGGAGTCCTGTTTCTATACAGTATTGGGCAGCTGATGGCTACCCTGGAGTTGTCCCAGCAGAAACACACTGGAGCTAATTACCAGGTTCTGGGAGACATTGCGGAGTGGGCAGGCTGGCCTGGAAAGGAAGGAGGAGAAGGTTAGAAAGGTGGCAGAGCCCCCCACTCCCAGCAGAAGATGGAAACGTTCATTGGGTTCAATGTTTGTTGGGTGAAAAGACTAAACTTTTCACCCAACAAACAATGAGTCATACCCACTACTTGCCAGGTGCAGAGATTGGCAGAGACCCAGAGCCCACCAAGCCCCACCTCCCAATTCTAGTGCTTTCCACAGTTTGGCACTTGGAGTCTTCAGCCATGCCCCCTGCCTTTTCCCCAGGGAGAAGATTCTCTCCTTGGTTCTCTTCAAGCTCTGGCTTGCAGGAAGTCTTAGTTTGGTGTTACTGAATCCTTAATGCCTTTCTGACACTTGTCAACCTCCTGGGGCTGCCTGGAGAATATGACAATATTAGACTAGAGTGTTCTGTTCTCCTTGTATTGATTTTTATGGTCACCTGGATAGCCATCCTGACTTTCCCATTGACAGTGGTCACATTTATCAAGCAAGCCCTTCTTGAGTCTATACTTGGTGCTAGGTGTGCGTGACGTTATGTAGCTCACTTCATTCCCCCAACAACGCTAGGAGATAGAGACTATTACTATCGCCCATTTACAGATGGTCAAACAGAGGCACAGCTAAGTGGGGAGACAGACAGAAAATAAGCCAACTGGCCAAAACACAAAATAGTTCCAAATTATAATAAATAACCTGGTACCACGACGAAGGGTGAGGAGGATTCTTGGGAAGAACAGAAGGAACAGCATCCTAGGCAGAGGGAACAGACAGTGCAAAGGCTCTGAAGCTAGACTGTGACTGAGGTTTGCAAGGAACATTGAAGAGGCTGGTGTGGGTAGAACAGGCAAGGGAGACAAGTGGAGGAAGGACGGGACAGGTACAGGTTGCGTAAGACCTTGTGGGCTCCACTGAAGACCTGGGTCCTTACCTGGAGTGATATCCTGTCAATCTCCTCCCCTGGACTATTAACTTCTGGAGGACAGGAGTTAGCTTTTTTTAGCCTCTTTCGTTTATTTCTGTGTCCCAGACCTTAAAACACCCTGGTATACAGATTAATGGCCTGAATGGATGGGCTTCCTAGGCACAGACTGTACCACTGTACTCCTGTTTTCCTTTGTTCCTTGAAAGAATCCTCAGAGGTGCGTGTCGCTGTCCCCTTGTTACAAAGGGACTGCGGAGTCTCAGAGTGACTTGTTCAGAAATAGGTGGCAGAGTTGGGGCTCATGCCACATCCATAAGCCTGCAGTCTCATTTTCACTTTGCCTTCATCGAGCATGCAAGGCATGAGCACCTAGTGTGTACGAGAAACCATGCTCAGTGTTTGTGGGACCATCCCATTTGATCCTTCAAGATAGGGCTGTGTCCCCATCGCTTGGAGGAGAAAACCAAGGCCAGGCTGTTGATGGCTAGGTCAGAGCCGTGCAGCTAGGAAGGACAAAATAGGCTCTGCAAACCTGGCCGCTGCACTGGCCGCTGGGAAACTCCAAGCTTAATTTAGGTTCCTTGATTAATTATTCATTCTCTCCTCTCTTTTCTCCTATTTATGACTTCCGTCTTCTCATTTTGTTCCCTGGTTAATGCCTTTTGTTTACATCTGCATCTTTGGCCCGGAATGAATGAATCAACGATTCTGAAGGGAAAAAACCCTCAAATTTTAAACCTGAGTTCCTTTGTGGGTATTAGGCCCTCTCTAAATACATACCTTGAAGAAATAAAAGTCTTTCAACATGTTCAGAACACAATGACCTCACATGCAATGTTGTTTGGCGTCCAAGCACTGACACCTCCCATGGTAATCCTTTGCTTTTATTATTATTTTTTTCCATCTTGTTTTCTCATTATCCTATTTTCAAGCACCAACTATAGGCTAGGCAGGCACATTATCACAACTCATCCTTATCCTCTCCGTGTGAGCTGGGGCTACCTTGCCCCATTTCACAGGTGGGAAACTGAGAACCAGAGAGGGAAACCCAGTTGGCAGGTGGAAAAACCGAGGCTCAGAGCCTCACGCAGCTAGTCAGTTTCTGGGCTGGGTTTCTACGGTGGTTTGTCCTGACTCCAGGGCAGCTGATGATGATAACTAGGTGGGATGCTTGTAAAGTGCTTACTCTGCAGGAAATGTTCCCTCATCCATTCCCTCATCCACTCAACCAACAGACAGGGATTTCAGAGCCCAACGAGTCACACCCTAGTGGGACCAGAATGAAACCAGAATGATGGATAGAGAATGTAGCGTGAGGTGGCTAGTGACCCGGTCCGGAAGGGCTCCTCCGAGGAGTTTCTGTTTGAGCAGAAACTAAAAGGTTTTGAAGGAAGACTATTCCAGGCAAAAGACCTTCAGGGGCAAGGGCCCTGAGTTAGGAGTGAGCCGTGGGTTGGAAATTTAAGGCGCTGGATTGCCTGCAGCGTGGGGATCTGGGAACCGACCGGTAGGTGCGAATGCAGAGAGATGACTGGAATTAACTTGAAGGAGGCACTGGGGTGCCTCGGCAGAGTTTCGAGCTGGACCCGGCAGGCGCCATGGCCTTTGCTCAGAGCCTCCCGAAGACTCTCACGGAGCGCGATCCGATGGCTGGAAGGGTCCCTCGCGCTAACGTCGCTGCCCACGTGTCACGCGAAGCTCCGTGTCCCACGTGCTCCCGCGGCTCTTTAAACGCCTGTGGCCACGTGACTCAGTCGCGCCGCTTCATTGGCCGGGGGGCGTGGCGACAGCGCGGCTGCGCAGCGACACGCGCAGCCCTGCCCCGCCCCGCAGCCGGCGGCGGCGGCGGCGGAGCTGGCGGAAGGGATGACGTCACCGGCTGGAGGGGGGCGCGCGAGTCGGCGCGAGGGGAGCGCGAGCCGCAGTGAGTGTCCTCGCGCCGCCCGCCCGGCAGCCCGGCCGGCGCGCGCACGCCGCGAGCCGCTGGCGCTCGGGCTCCGCTCGGATCCCATGTAACAGCCAGGATGTGAAGCGGGGCAGAGACGGGGGAGCCCAGCAAGCCTCCAGGTAAAGGGGGAACAAAAATTCTGAATTAGCATAAAATTGCAGGCGCTCCAATGGGGGTCTTGGAGGCAGCGGAGTGGGCAGCGCGCCGGCTTTGTGCCGGGGAAGCCTGCACGGCCATTGTGCTGGAAGGACGCTCCGCTGCAGCCGGCTGCACGCCCAGTCACTGCGCCTGGCCAGCTGCGTTCGAACAATGCCCCCGGGGGCCGGACCAGGCGGGGGCTACGGGGCCGGGGGCTTCGCCGCGGCGGTGGAGGGGGCTGGGCTGGACTCGCCCGGAGCGCGGCGTTGGAAGCTGCCCAGCGCCGCCGGCTGCACCACCCCGGGCTGCGGGCGGGGCGAAGGCGTACAGGGGGACGTGCGTGTGTGCGGAGGGGGTCCTGGCCCCGGCGGCGCCGGCTAGGGACCCCGGGCTGGTCCCGGAGGCAGGGGGCGCTGTTCTGGGGTGGGGGGTACGCCGACGCTCCGGAGTGGAGACCAGCCCGGGACGGGTGGCTCCAGGTGGGAGCGAGAGAAGACCGGCAGGTGCGCCCAGGTTGGCTGCTTTGCCCACCGCCTTCCTTCTCCAGTCCCCATCCCATGGGGACCCCGGACTCAACGCTGTTTCCCTCGAGCATTTGCCTGGTCTTATTTCTTTCTTGAAAAGGGAGCATCCCTCCATCACCCTGGCCTTGCCCCACCCTTCTGCGGCCCTGGCGTCCCCTACCAGCCCCCCGGGCGAGGCGGGACTTAGCCCCCAGCCCCAGGGACTCTGGCAGACGGACGAGCGCGCACCCGGCACCCAACCTCCCCAGAGCGCAGGGGGTCCCGGGGGAGGGGAAGTCGCCCCTAGATGGTCCAGCCCCGGGGGTTCAGCTTGCCCCTGGAGCCCCCTGGGGGGCTGGGAGGGGCGGGTCGGTGACGTCATCCCGAGGGCGGAGTCGTGGGAACGAGGTTGAAGGGGGCGTGCGGGGGTGGGGGTTGCCCAGAGGGGAGGCTCCCCGAGTTAGAGTGCCCGTGCTCTGGCGCAAGGGTTTAGGCTAGGCTGAGGCCAAGTTCACTGCTCGTTATGGAAATCTTTCAAATTGAGGATCCCCCTTAGTACTTCCCTTACAAATCCTGGACACTCACCCCCCTAAATCCCCCTAAATCAGGGAACTCCCCTTTAGTCGTTTTCTCTCCAAAATTCTCAAATCAGGGAACATCCCGCAAACTGGATGTTTTTTTCAGCCACCCCCCGCCGCCAATCTGGAACCTCCTCCTAAGCGACCCTTTTCCAATTTAAAATCCTCCTCTAGTAGCTCCGTAAATATGCAAGAGCCCCTTCCTCTGCAACCTTCCTTCAAATTTAGTCACTCCCTAGGGATCTCATCCCCCCAAATTAAGAAACCTCCCCAGCGCCTCCATCTGGGGGGCTCCTCTCCTCCCTCTCATGGGCTCAGCTGGGATTCCCCAGCCCCCGCCCCCGCCCCATCTCCGTCGTGGGAGTCCCTACTCTGAGCATAGGGCCCTTCTACCGCTGGTCAAATCCCCGAAAAACCAGCCTGGGCAATACCGCTGGTGAAGGGGGTGTCTGAGGTGTCCAGGCTGGGCGTTGGGACTCTTAAGAAATGGGACAAAGCCTGAGGGTTCTGGAGGGGCCTCACCATAGGGACCAACCCACCCTTGGCCCCCAGTGGCTTCCATCCAGACTCTGGTTGCTGGGGGTTCTGGTCTTCTCTTGATATCCCCCATCGTCATTGTCCCTGGGGTGCAGGGAGTGAGGGCCCTTCTTTGTTTGGGGTGCCCTGCTTCCCTCTTGGAGCCACCAGCCACCTTCGAGGAGCCCTCCCTGCTACTCCTAAGATACCAGCTGCTGCTGCTGAAGCTTTTATTAATGCCTGAGGAACCCAGTGGATTCTTCCATTTGCATAGCTTCCCTCCCCCTCCCAGGGTCCCTTTCTTTTGTATACCCCTTCTCCTGCCAATCCTGCCTGCCTTCTGTCCTTCAGCTTTCTTCTTCCTCTGCCAGCTGATATTTTGGCTGAGGAAGGCGGGCAGCTGGGGCTAGGGACTGTTGCTTCCTGTGCCCCCAAATTCCAGAGCCCACCAGTTTGGGCCTCTGTCTCTGGCTGGACACCCCCACCCCCCATGTTGCCCTTCATGGGGCATCTTTTACTGCTTGGGCTGCTCGCTGCCTGCCTGGGTCTCTGTTCTTTCTCTCCAGAAAGCTTTATTCTGCCCTGTCCCCAGGGCCCCCCCCCCGGGGGGGGGCACCTTCACCATGACGGTGCACTTCTGCATGGGGCCCAGCCCCTTGGGGGCTGCCACCCGCCATACTCTGTCACACCGAGAGTTGGTATAATTGGGCTCAGGCAAATAAAACATCGCGGGAGACCTGGCTTGCCTGGTGAGCTCATGCGTTCTTCTGTTCTTGCCACCTGGGCTGGTGACATTGGCCCCCCAGGGGTGATGGGGGGGCTGGTACTGTCATGTCAGTGGACTTTGGTAGTCTGACCCACTCCCTTCAGGAGATGGGGGATGGGTTGTTCTGGTGTGGCCTTGGGGTGCGACATTGGAGGGCGTTCTGGGGGAATGGGTTGGGCTTCCCTGGGAACCCTCTTCCCCCAAGGTTCCATGCAGGCCCCTGGGCGAGGCATGTGGTGGGTGCCGAGAGAGAGTCACTGAAAACTCGGTGCCTGCCTGCTGCCTACAGCACAAAAGTCGCCCCCCATTGACCGTGCTTCTGGTCTTTCCCCTCAGAGCCTTTCTTTATTCCCTGCTTCCTGGGGGGTTCCAGGCATCTCCCCATGTCCGTGGGCCCCACCTGGAGACACGATGCTCAGGGCCAGGGTGTCAGGAGCAAGTGGAAGGGGAGAAGCTCCTTGGATGTCAGGGAGTAGTGGTGGTATCTGGGTGGATGGTTCTGGAGCCATCACTCTCCACCCATTTTTTTCTATATTTGGGTCGCCCAGAGTGTGGGACTCTGCCTGGCATTTCCTGGAGTTGGGCCCAGTCAGTGAGACAGATCCACCTTTGTGGAGCAAATGGATTTCCAGGGCTGACTCAGTTTCCCCTCCTGTCCTGTGGATCAGCATTGCATAGTATTTCACAGGTGTTAGAGCGCAGTGCAGACTTCCAACTGCTGCTTCCAGCCTCTGGGCGCCGGGAGACCTGTGGCTCTGCTGGTTATTCCAGTGGCTGCGCGGTCTGAACAGTGATCAGTGGGTTAGGTGGCTGGGGAGGGACAGGCAGGGTGGATGTGACTCTGAGGCACAGAGTGGCCGGGCGCCCTCTACCCTTCATTCACCTGCTAACCATGGCTTTAGTACCTACTGCGGCCGTGTGTGGGGGAATATAGGGATAACATGGAAAGAGTTCGGGGTGGGGAGGAAAACCCTAAAAATAAAAACGGATATTTATAAACCCAGCAGGTTTGGGGAATAATTGACGAAGCTTAATGTTTTCAGCTGAGAGCAATTTCCCTCCCCAACTGCATTAGGCTCCATTTGCGGAGTCATGCGGAGCCAGCTGAAGGCTCCTGGAGAGCGCGGGTCTTGGCGGGCGCCTGGCAGGCCGTGGCTCTTTTTGCTGGAATCGCGCACTTCTGGAGGGAGACGGGGGGCCTAGGCAGGGGCACTGAGACACCACAGTCCCCGACATCTCCTCATCCAGGGCAACCTCCTGGCACACCCTCCCACGGTGGGCATCCCCTTTCCCCGGGGCTTGCAAGGAGGAGGACGCCCACCTCCCACGAAGCAGGTGCGGGCTGTCCTTGCTCTGTCCTTTTGCACAGCCAGAGAGGTCCAGGGCGGGGTGTTTGGAGCGACGCCCACTTGCCCGCTGGGCAGAGGGTGGCTCAGCCCCCAGTGGGGACAGGGCAAAGACGCTACTGCCGTGCCTGTACAGGGTCCACGCGCCAAGCCGACAGAAACCCACCATGAGTGTGTGGACAAAGTCACATCGTCAGTGCCTGTATTAGGGGGAACTGGGGTTCAAGGGCTTTTCACATGGTTTTTAAATTTTGTCTTATTCCCACCTGGTCTGGGACCAGAAAGCCGCAGGCTTGCAGGGTGGGGAAGATGGGTGCTGAACAGGAGCTGAGGTTCAAGTGCGTGCTACCCTATCACGAGGATGACGGACAGCCCAGAGACAGGCAGATTTTAGCTGTGAGAAGCACAGGAAGTAGTGACACCTGGATCTCCTAGCCCTGTGGTTCAATTTGTCACCTCCTCTGCCTTTTTGAAGCTCAAGGGTACTGAGTATAATGTGTGGGTTTATTTTTTTCCTTTTTCCTTTTTTCTTTAAGGAAAAAAAAAAAAAGACACTCAAAAAGAAAAAAAATCCCGGCGTACCATTTCTGTCTTGTTTCTGGCTGATATTTCTGAAGTGGCAGTGGCGGGGAGGGTGCATGGGGAATATGAAAAAATCAATTGGCTTACACTTCTGCAAAGGCGAAAATTAGCGAGCGGGTGGGAGTGACTCACGGACAGGGCCTAGACTTTTCATTGCTTTATTTTTGTCGCTTTTACCCCCTCCCTTGAGGAGCTGCTGGCCCCGGTCCCCCTCTCTCTCCCCCGGCCTGGCCAGGCTGGACCTGGGGGTTGGAGCTGTTCCACCTGGCCTTGGAATCCACTCTTTTCTTTCCTGAAATCAAGGCACCCCCAAAGTCCTGCCGAGGCCAGAGAGATCCCAGACACGAAAAGCCTCCAAGGTGTTTGTTCAGCATACCTGCTGGTTCCTTGCCCGGTCCCATGGATCCCATGGATCCCACTGTGGGTGGGGGATTTGGAGCCTGGGTTTCTGGATTGCGGTGACCTCTCCCCTGACGATGCCTGACCTGGACGTGAATTGAAAATGTCATTTTTCTTTCCAAGGGGCAGATTTTGTTCAGAAATCCGTGGGTGGTCCCTGTGACTTTTGAGGGCTTAAAAAAAAAATCTTTGCTGTTAGCTCCTTGTAAGAAGGCCAGGGGTCCCCTGCCTTCCTCCTGGGGGAACTGAAAATCCAATTTTTCTCCTGGGTCTCTCCTTCCTCTCTCCCTCTCTGTGTGGCCTCGCCTCTGCCCTGTTTCACTTGCAAAATGAAGTTGTGCCTCTGATTTGGGGTCAGAGCCCTGACTTCCACCACCTTCCCGGCGTGCACTGTGCACACTTGGGCTGGTTAGTTGACCGCTCTTTGCTCCATCTCTCAGATCAGGGCAGTCACAGCCCACTGCCTGTCGAGCTGGGACACGAGAGGCTGTGTGTCTGGCGCCTGGTCCAGCAGGCATCACAGTGCAGCTCCAGAGGCGTGGGACCCCGGGATGGAGGCAGTGGGGCGGAGAGGGGCTGGGAGGGTGCTCTATTGTTGTGCTGTCGTGTGGGTAATTGAGTGTTGGTGGAAATTTAGGGGTTCTGGGAAAGCAAGGTTGACACGTCTGTGTGTGGATAATTTAATGCCGTTTATAATTAACCTTGTGATCAGCAAATGAGGGGATGTCGGGGGGGATAATAATAGCTGCTCCGACTTACTTGGAGTCGGCGCCCCATGCCAGGCCCCGTGCTGAGTCAGCACATGCGGCACGGCCTCATCCCTTTCACCTTCACACGCCCTGCGAGCTCAGCTGCCGAACTCAGAGCCCCATTTCACAGAGAGGGAAACTGAGGCACAGAGAGGGTCTCCATTGGCCTGGGGTCACACAGCTTGTAAGTGACAGAGTGAGGAAATCTGACCCAGGGCCAGCGGATGCAGGAACCTGAAGTCTTGGTTGCCTCGGAGTCGGGGGCTCTGCCCAGTAGTCAGAGAAGTCGTTTTGATGACATTTCACCTGCTGGGGGCACCTCCGAGTCACTGCGGAGGCTCTGGGGCTCCCAGCTGCCATCCTCAGAGGGTGACAGAGGGGCTTGGATGCTGGGCTGCAGCTGCGTTTTCAAATCCCAGCTTGGCCACTCGTCTCTGTGACCTGAGGCAAGTTGCTTAACTTCTCTGTGCTTCCGTTTGCACATCTGTCGAGTGGAGAGTAATAGTACCCACCTCGCTGGGTTGTTGGGAGGTTTAAGTGAGTTAATATGTGTAAAGCGATGCATTGTTACTTAGTGGAACCTGCCTGACGGGGGCTTCCTAGTAGCCCCCCGTCTCTCCACGGGGTCCAGCATGGGAGATATGTCGTGATGACTCAGCCACTGCAAACTGGGGCGTTCCCCGTCACTGGCTGCCTAATCAAGGCCGCCCCACTTCTGCAGCAGGACTGGGCCAGGCGCCGGGCAGGATCTGAGCCACGGGAGGCCAGGTGAGGCCGGTGGGGAAGGCAGGTGGCTGCCTCAGAAGGCTCTGGGCACCCCTGGGCCCCCAGGCGATGGCCCCCGACTTCCAGGATCCGTGATAGCTTTGAGTGAGCACCCGGGGGCGGTCGGGGGGCTTCACAGCCCTGAGGTCTTGACTTTGACTGAGGGTGCTCAGGAGAGGGTCAGTTCACAAGCTTGATGTACCAGCATCTATCCATCCATTCATTCGCCGATTCATTCCTTCCGTCAGTCGGTATTTGTTGAGTACCAGCTGCCAGAGAACTTGAGAGCCAGACCCTGGGTTCAAATTCCAGCTCTGCTGCCCACTGGCTATGGGACCTTAGACTAGTATATAGCTGTTCTGTGCCTCAGTTTCCCCGCCTGTAAAATGGGTGTTTTAACATTGCGTCAGTCATGCTAGGGTTATCGTGAGGGGCATTTGAACTAAGCCTGGCAGAGAGAAAGTGCTATGTAAGTACTTTTCCTTTCTTTTTAAAAAATAATAGCAAATACAAATGAAATTCTGGGGACATAGCAGTGAACAAGGCAAACTAGGTCCCTTGGACTCTGCAGTGTATTGGAGGAGATAGTGAGTACATAAATAAGCAACAAAAAAAAAAAAAGTAGACTACAGCAGGGTTCTGAGACAATCTGGTGGCACCTAGGATACATCTCCTGTCCACTATTTTGTCTGGGGTGGGGGGACAAGGACGACCTTTCCGAAATGACCTTTGAGCTGAGACCCGGAGGGAGACAAATGAACAGGTGTGGGGGACAGCAAGTGCAAAGCCAGGAGAGGGGCACCTGGGGCTGTGTCGCCGGAGGTGAGGGAAGCAGAAACAAGTGGTGGGAGGCCCCACTGGAAACAAGTGGTGAGGTCCCCTCACACCCGCCTGGAGGGGAAACTGAGGCAGAAAGATGTGGCAGGAACATCGGTCTCAAACCCCTGTGCCCATCAGGGCCTGGCCATAAGGCCAGTGGGTGGTGCGGGCCGGGCTGGGTCCCCAGCTTCCCAGGCATCCCCGAATGGCTCCACAGCCAGACCTGCCAGTTATTCCGAGAAGAGCCAGGACTCTACATTTCATATGAAATTGCCCAATTTTACATCCTTGGATCTTTCTTTTTCTTAAAACGCCTCCATTTGCCAGTCGTGTTACCGTGAATCACCTCACTTGCTGTTGCTGAGCCTCTGTTTCCTGGGCTGTGAAATGGATTTAAGAGTTGAAGACACCTCGATGGGCTCTTCAGTGGCACCAGCCCAATAACTCATAGGAGGACTGAGACAGGGCCTGGGCCAATATCCGCACTCAATAAACGTTGGCTCTGATTATATTAATATTGGTCATAATGATAAACCTGACTTAAATTAAATGCTGTGCAGAAAGAAGTCAGCTGGTCCCGCGGGGCAGGGCTGTGAATTATCTTCTGGTTGCAGGGCCTGTTCCTCGCACTCTCGCCTTTTCTGGAACGTACCTGTTTGCTCTTGGGGCTGGAGTGTGGGGTCAGCAGTGTCGTTTGTAGAATTTATTGCAGTGGTTTGCAACCAGGGGCGATTTTGCTCCCTGGGGGACACGTGGCAGTGTCTGGGAACATCTGGGGTTCTCCTGGCATTGAGTGGATGGGGGCCAGAGATGCTGCTCAACACCCCCCAGTGCCCAGGACGGCCCCCCACAGGGAATGACCCAGCCTCAATGTCATCAGTGCCAATGAGCAGACCCGGATTCATGCTCAAGGCCCGTGGTGGCATGAGAAATCAGGCTGTTGGCTCGTCTGTGGATGTCCATCTCCCACGGTCCACAGGGTCCTGTTGGACTTGAATGCTGAGATTACTGATGGGTTTCCTCTGTACACCTGTCCAGGCCCGCTGCCCAGTTGATTATCAGAAGCGGGTAATTGTTCCTGCCGTGTGGATTCCAGAAGTCGGGAATGGCCCAGGTTTCTGGCGTTGGTGCTGGACCTGGACTGTGGAGGGGCTGTCACGTCCAGGTTTGTTTTTTTCCTCTTTTGTCCCCGGCCCTGAAAGCCTAGATTCTGTTCCCATTAGGGAAGGGCTTTTGGAAGCTTGAGCTCTCTAATTTCGAATTCTGACACCGCTTTTTCCCAGCTATGTGTGGGAACCCGTTACTCCCTTCCCCCGGACTTGGTTTTCTCATCCGTGAAATGGGGACAGAGCTTGCCTGCTGCGTCATTGGGGATTAAATGGTGTCACGCTGACACGGTGCCAGGCACCCGGGGTGCACACATAGGGGCTGAATGACTGTCCCCCCTCCCCCCAGTCTTCGTGAAAAACAAGGGGGATGAGGATGGAGCCCCATACCTACAATTTCCCAGCAACCACAGTGGAGGGGAGGTCACCTCCCTGTCATGGAGCCCGCATTGCATACCTGGCCCTGGGCTCTGGCTTTGCATTTTCTCTTTTCTTCTGAGAACAGCTGTGAGAGGTGACAGCTTTTGCCCAGCTTGCAGATAGGGAAACTGAGGCACGTAGTGGGGACGAGGAACTGGAATGGCTGGAGCCTTTTGTCAGGGCTGCCCCCCGCCCAACCAACTCGAGGTGTCATTTCTCTGTGTGTGGAGGTTCAGAAGGGTCTGCATTTGGTTTAATGCTCTGCTGTTATTTTCTTGAAATTCTTAATAATTTTTGGTTACCCTGCAGTTTGATTTTGCACTGGGCCCTGCAGTTATGGAGCCGGAAGGCTGCTTCCCACAGGGGTTGTGAGCAGAGCGGAGGGAGGGACGCTGTTGGCCAGGTCTGGTTCTAAATCTGTTTTTGCCTCTCGCAAGCTGTGTGACTTTAGGGAGATTGCTTTGCTTCTCTGAACAGTACACCCAAACTCCTCTCTTGGCAGCAAAGTCCCTGCCGGCCTTCCTGTCCTCTCCCCTTGCCTCTCACTCGTGCTCATTCTGCAGCCACCAGCATCCCACGCCTATTGTCTCAGGCAGGTAGGTCATGGCAGGGAAAGCCCTGCCTCAGCAGCTCAAACACCCGTGCTCGGCTCACTCTGCCCTGCCTGGCAGGGAGGCTAGGAGACCTGGTCCCAAGTGGAGGTGCTGTGTGACTTTGGCTGCTCACTTGCCATCTCTGAGTCTCTGCCTGTCTGAGATGTCTGGCGCAGAAGCAGTGGTGAGCGGCCGTAGAAAGCCATAAAGGGGGTTTTGAGGATGGGGCCAGGGAACCCTGAAACAGACCATGACATTTCCCATCCTCTTGAGAGAAGCCCAAAGGTATTGGGACCCCAAAAAGGGCATAGTAGCCAGGCCAGGTGATTTTAAGACTCAGTGACCCTTGATGTTCATTTGGCGCCCTTTGCGCCTGGCCAGGTTGCTGGGGAAGACACCGAAGAGGCCCCCTGGGACAGGCCAGGCTTTCTTTTGGGGATCAGATTTGGCACTTGAAAAACCCATTTTGGAGTCTTGGCTTGGGCTCATGCACAGTGTGACGCTGGACAAGTCGATCTACCTGCTAGGGCCCCGGTCTGCCTGTTTGTAAAGTGGGTGTGAGACGCTCTCTTGGGTGGTTAGAAGGACCCATACCAAGCATGCCTGGGAAGTGTTGGCATAAAAATCGTACAGTACAATGTGATGATTAATGCTCTCTGGGAGCAGATCGGGGGACCTGTGTGTAGGGTTTTGGGGGATAGGGTTTGGGGGTGCCGAGGAGCAGATGGGCCAAGTCCGGCTTCTCTCAAGGATGTGGAGTCCTGCCTGAGCCTGCTGCTGCTGTGCCCAGAGCAGGCTGGCAGGAGCCAGTGCCAAGCCCTGGGCAGACGGTACCGTAGGCCAGGCCGACGCTGTGATTGACGCTGGCAGGGGGCCTTCCCCGGCACCACCTGAGCCGTGGTGGAGAAACCAAGTCACACCTCTGTGGCCAGAGTCCTGGGCAGGTACTGGGAGGGGGAGAGTCAGTTCTGAGGTCGCCCTGCAGACTATATTGAGGCCTCTGGACTCCCCGTCCAGTGCTTTGCTGGACACCGTCTACATTTCAGTCATGCTCTAGGATGTGTGCTTTTTGCCCTGGTGACTTGGTCCTCCTAATGACTGAATAGCTTTCTTTAAATCTGTTCTCTCTTAAAACTTAAAAGAGAAAACTTCGTGTTACTCTCGTCAGTGGGAACCTGGAATATCCTTGATATCAGTAGGGGGAACCTTAGAAAAAATGGGATGGGAGAAAGAAAAAAACGCGACCGTTAAATCTTTTGGCTTCTGCCACGGGCTTAGAGCCGAGGCTGAGGGCTACTGAGACGTTAAAGCCGCGCTAGACCCACTGGTGACTTTGACCTCCAGAAGTCTAGGAAGCACCCAGGGCAGGAACGGCCCCCTTTCTGGTTGAGTCATTGTCGCTGAATGTGGCTGGAACCGTTCGGAGGCTTCCCGGCCTTGTCGGGAGCCCAGGTCCCCTCCTGCCTTCTGACTGAGTTGCCTGGACTTTCTTGTTTGCATCTGAGTATTCCTTCTTAACAGCCTGGGGAGAAGGTTATTTCTCCCTGAATTCAATTAATGAGCCTATTAAAAACTATTTATTTTCCCTGACAGTTGTTTACTGAGGAGAAGGAGATGAATTGGTCAGGCGCCCTCAACCAGGCAGGCGGGAGGGAGGGTGGGGCGCCTGGCGCCTTGGGCACTGGTGCCCGGGGAGTGTAGACTACGGGCGAGCCTGCTTTCCAGAGGCCCCCAAAACGCAGAGCCTGAGCTTGGGCTGCAGGCACTGTTTCTGACCTTGGAGTTTTGGGGGAGCTGGACCCTGGGCTGTGTGAAACCCACCCTGGCGTGGAGGCAGGCAGCTGGCTCCAGTGACTTCCGTCTTCACTTTGCAGGCTGAAGTGTCCCAGACGCACTGGCTTGGAACCCAAGGCCTGACCCCACTGGGCCATATGCTTGTGGCAGGGTGCCCCAGTATTCCTTCTTTTCTCCATAGCAGTTGAATCCTATGGCTTATTTGGGCACGTGGCCACCTGGTGAAAAAAACAAACAAACATTTTCCAGTGTACTTTGCAGCTGTCTGTACTATATGGTTCAGTTCTGACCAGTGGGATAAGTAAGCAGGATTTTCTGGGAATGCCTTCAAAGGGAGGCGGCGCATGCTCCTTTCTACGACCCCCAGCTGGAAAATGGGGGGCATGATAGGCACTCAGGAAACCCTTTTGGACCATGAGTCAGGTATCATGGATGAGAATGGGGGAATCAAAGAGATGGCAGGAGCCTGGGCCCCGATAACTGTGGGGTGGGCACAATGGCCCTGAAAGGCCAGCCTAGGAGCTTACTTGATGTGAAGAGAGAAATTATGCCTCACGTGAGATTTTTGCACCTATAGCCCAACTCGATCCTAATAACAGCAGTACACGAGCCTTAGGAAATGGTGCTTTTCTTGTCACCTTCAGGTCTCTGCTCTTTTTTTCTTTTTTTTTAAAGATTTTATTTATTTATTTTTAGAGAGGGGGGGAAGGGAGGGAGAAAGAGAGGGAGAGAAGCATTGATGTGAGAAAGATACATCCATCGGTTGCCTCTCTCACACCCCCTACTGGGGGGAACCTGGCGCGCAACCCAGGCATGTGCCCTGACTGGGAATCGTACCGGCAACCTTTCGGTTCACAGGCCGGCACTCAAGCCACTGAGCCACACCAGCCAGGGCACTGCTCCTTTTTAAGTGAGGCTTCCTCTGATCTCCCTGTTAAGATTTGCAAAATTTGCCTTTCTACCCAGCTTCTCATCTCCTCCTTTCCTGCTCTGCTTTTACTCAGAGCACTTGTCACCATCCCCGTGTTGTGTGCATCTTACTCATCATCTGCCTCCTGCTCTGGCTGGGAGCTCCCGGGGAGGCGGTTTTGCCTGTCTTCTCCGCTACGTCCACAGCAGCTCCTGCGCAGAGTAGGGCTCAATGCGTATATTTTGCACAAACAGAGCTCCGCTCACAGGAGAAGAAATGAGGCCTGAGGGCCTCCACCTGGCTGCGGGCAGTGCCTGCACTCGCGCCGAGCAGGTGGCTCCCAAGTTCTCCCTTTTCACTCTGCCCCCCAACCAGTTGGCCAGTCCAGGCGGGCAGTCAGTCCCAGCGGCCGCTCCTGATCCTTTCTCTCGCCCCCATGTTCTCACCTTGGCCTCCAGAAATAGCCCCTTTAAAATAGCCGTGTCCCTGCGAGCCTTCCGGGGCCTCTGCCTGCCCACGGATCTGACGCCTTGCTGACGGGCCTGTCTCCTTACTGCTGTGGGATTTTTAAAAATACAGGTGGTGTTAGGTGGTTTTTTTCGCCCCTCTTTTATGCCCAAAGAAGCCCAGTCACCCACAGGGCTGCCTCCCCATCCCTGATGCCTGTCGTTTAGGTTTTGCTCTGTGTGTCCCCCTGCCCCATCGAGGCGCAGACCCGGGGGTGCCCGGTGTGCAGAGCCGCGAGCTCCTGCTGCAGGTGGGCTTGTGCCGCTCAGGCCCACGGTCCCAGGCCTGGTTTGGAAGCCCTGAGTGTGAGTCCCAGCACTGCCTCTGGCTGGCTGTTAGACCTTGGGCAAGTGTAGACCGTCTCTGAAACCTGTTTGTGAAATGGGGACGTCTCAGGACTTAGGCAAATGGCTGAAGTTCTCTGAGCCTCAGTACACAGCTAATGCTCTGTAGAAGTTATAGGCATTTTATTTTGTTTTATTCTTGTTGTTTATTGAGACTGTGTAAATTAGTGGTTAAGACCTGGACCCTAGGGCCAGGTGGCCGGGGTTCAAGTTCCAGCCCTGTTCCTTATTTGCTATGATTTCACCCCCAGCCTCAGTGTCCACATCTGTAAAGTGGGCATCCTGGCAACCCCAACATGCCAGGGTCCTTGGGAGGATCCAGTGGGTTACTAAGGGCGAACCCTTTGGAGCAGCACTGGACTCAGAGTGAGGGTGAGATGGTGCCTGTAAATGATAAGCTGATTCGATGACTATTTATCAGGTGTCTTCCTTGGGCTAGCTCTTCCTGGGGACAGGGTCAGTGAGATGGACGCTTCTCCAGGCTGTTCCACTTCGAGGTCCTGGATCACCCTAGGGGCCCCTCTCTCTCACCAGGGCAGGGATTAAACTGGCCGGAGGGACATGCCCAGCCCAGCCACCATGCAGGGGCCCCTGCTTCCTGTGTTTGCTCAGCAGGTGTTGGACCACGGGGCAGCTCAGACTGGGGCGGGAGGCTCAGGAAAGGGGGCAGAGGGCAGAGTCCAGGGATGGCTCAGAAACAGGGACAGGAAGGGCCCCGCTGAAGGAGGCGTGGACGCTTCCGATGCTAGCCCTGCAGGCCCAGTGGCTGGTTCAGCTGCAGCCACTGCCTCCCCCACGCCTGTGCCTTCAGTCATCCAGCGAGTTTCTCCGACGCCTACTGTGTGCCAGGCTCTCTGCTGGGACCTGGCTGGGGAGGAAGTGCTTGCTTTTGTGGAGCTCATGTTCTGATCACAGAAAGACAATAAGCAAACGAAAATGTGTCATGTTCGATGGCAAAAAGAAAAAGCAAGAAAGGGAAAAAGGGATTTGGGAGTGGAGGGATGAGGATTGTCATTTTAAAGGGGTGGGAGGGATGTCTTCATTGAGGAGGTGACAGTTCGCTTAAAGGCCAGACGGAGGTGATGGAGGGAAGCAAGTGGATATGTGGGGGAAGAATGTTCTGCGCAGAGGGTGTAGCCTCTGAAAAAGCCCTGGGGCAGGACCATGCCTGGCATGTTCAAGGAGCAGTAAGGAGGCCCGTGTGGCTTGAGGAGGGTGAGTGAGCAGAGGAAGGGGCAGGTTGTGCAGGACCTCGTGGGCTGTGGGGAAGGTCTTGGGCTTGGGAGATGGGAGCCCTGGAGGGCTATGGTCAGAGGAGGGACAGGACCTGACTTAGATGCTCACAGGCGCCCTCTGGTGGCTGCTCGGGGCGCACAGCCTCTGGGGAGGTGGTAAGCACAGGGCGCAGGGGTAGGGGGAAGCAGGACAGGGACGAGTGCAGGGCAGACTGCACTGGTCCCAATAGGCGATGATGAAACTGGACCAGATGGAGACAGAGGAGTGGGGAGAAGTGGTCAGATTTGGGATAGAGTTTACAGGCAGACTTTTCATGGGTTTAATCTTCACAGGATCTGTCAGGGAGAGACTCTTATACCCATTTAACAGATGAGAACACCGAGGCCCAGAGAGGCAAGTCATCTGACAAGTGCTACAGAACTCGATGTGGCATGGCGGCAGGGTAGCCAGCCACGCTGACCCACCGCTGGGTCCGGCTAGGGCACAGCTTGCTCCCCAAGCACTGAACAGCCATCGCTTCTTCCTAATTTGTAGATTAGCCACATGCAATTAAAGCCTGTGTGAGCTCGGTTTTCTTAGTTCAGGGGTCAGTCAGGGTCCATGCCCTGACCTGTTTTAGGAAACTACACTGTAAGGCTGTCAGCTTTGTGGAGCAGTGCAAAGCTGGAGGTTTTGTTAGACCTCAGTTCAAAGTCTGCCCTCACCTCTTGCCTAGCTGTGTGACTCGTGACCAGTGCTTGGCCTCCCTGAACTCTCATTTTCTGTGACATTTATTTGTTCATCCCCTAATATTTTTTTGAATGCCTGCCATGCACCCGGCAGCTTAGTCAGAGTGGTGGTTCCTGCCTTGACCACTGCAGCCTCTGGCGTCAGTCGACAGGCCACAGCGCCCGGGCCACGTGAGGGTCGGCCGGGACCCCGGCCGTCGTTCGTGTCTTCTGAGGAGCCCTTCAAGGGGGTGTTGGCAGCTCGGAGGGAGACCCCTGGGAGGTGCCAGGTTCCCGGGGCCTGGCGGTACAGGGGTTGGCGCTGTGTGCAAACCCCAGACTGGCAGGTTTGGGTTGGAAAGCAGCTCAGAAGAGTCAGGCTTGGGACACAGAGGAGTTTTAGGAGAACTTGAACCTTATATTTTACTTACATTTTCCATTTTTTACCTAGTTCAGGAGAGAAGAGTGATCGAAATCTCTTCGGAGAAGTTTATAAAGCTTTGTCAATAGCTATCAAATGATAATTCTCTGTGATAAGGAAGTCATGTCTAGTTTAATTGGCAACTTTTTTTTTTCTCCTGTTGATATGTAAAATAACAACACACCTTAAACTCAGTGAAGTATAGAAATTGCCAGACGTGGAACTGGGACAGAGGAAGGGAAGAAAACATGGGAGGGGGTGGTCAGGGAAGGCTTCCTGGAGGAGGTGACAGCTGATGTAAGATGTGGAGGTTGAGAAAGAGTTAACTGGGTAGTAGGGAGGAAGGGTGTTCCAGGTAGAGGGAACAGTGTTGGCAGACTTCCCTTTCTGCACAAAGTCACAGCGAGCCCTCAAGGTGAAGTGGTTGTTTAATCTTGCATCTTGCGCTGCTCTCAGTCCCAGATCTGGATGATGCCACCCATGTGGGTGTTGCTTTCTGGTGACTGTATTTTGAAAGACCTGAGACCCAGAGGCTTGGGTCTGTCTGAAGTCCTTCAACAAGTTGCTTGTTGAGCAGGGATAACCTTCAAGGGTTCACACCCTCAGTTCCCTGCCCTGCTACTAATGAGGCGTCAGCCTCCGACATACAGTGGACCTGCAGCCTGAAAGGAAGAGAAACCCAAATCAAACTTTATTATAAAAGCAGATGAGTTAATTGGCTCTTGTAACAGAGAAGGCTGGTGCTAGAATACAACAGCTTCAGGCACTGCTCGATCCAGGGGTGCAACCAGGGAGCCTTTAACAGGTGAAGAAAGCAGGCCCAGACTGTTTAAAACACTTGCCTGAGTCCACAGAACTAGGAGGAGGTCAAACGAAAACTCGGACTCAGGGTTACTGTGAACGTAAATTTTATGGCTTGGGAAGGTTGTCCCCAGGCCAGGGGGTGACAGTTCCATTTCTTAGATGGGGAAACTGAGGTTCATAGATGGGAAACGACTTGCTGAAGGTCACACAGCAAACAAGAAGCAGAGCCTGGAACTGAACTCACACCAAACCTGTGTTCTTGGACCTCTCACCATATGGTTCTCTGTAAGCCCAAGTTAAATGGTGGGTTGGTCCCACTGAGGTAGAGGAGGGAAACAGGTTTGCTAGGGACCACGCTGACCTCAGGCCAGGCTCTTCCCTCCCCACCCAAGAAGTGCCCCTTCATGCCTCCTTTGGCCACCCACCCCAGATGGTTATGACATTCCCCTTGCTCTTGATGAACACATCACGGGTGACAGGTTGGGGAGGTCCCCGCTGACCCTGGCTCTGAGCCAGCCGTGGGCCCTGGCCAGGCCTGCCCATCTCTGTCACAGGAGGAAATGAGACTGGCAGCCAATTGTTATCCTCTGAGCCAGCCGCCTTGCTCCCTGAGGCCCAGTTCCCTCTGTGTTTGTATTGCTTGCTCCAGCCCCGGCCCCCCAGCAAGCACCCAACTGACTACCCGGGAACCCCCGCCATCTCCGCCTGGAGGTGTGTGCCGTGCTGCAGCTCACTGCACCCTCGCACATCTCCGTGACATTTACTGGGCACCTGCCGTGTACCAGGCATGGGACTTGGCTGCTGGCAGGCTCTGCCACCACATATCCCCTTCTGCCACATGTGAGCTGTGTGATCTTGAGCAAGTGTCCTGACCTCTCTGAGACTCTGTTTCCTCATCTGTGAAATGGAGAGAATTAGGTGAGATGTTGTGTGTAAAGCACTTTGAGCAGTGCGTAGCACATGATACGTGATCTTCAAATATTAGCCGTTATTGTTACTATTGCTACTATTATTTTAGCATCAGTGAATATAGCTCCGTTGTTCTCCTGTTCCCTCCTCCGCATGTCCTACGCCCACATCAACATTTGCTGGATCCCGCCTGGTCACCTACAAAGCGTGTTTACAGTCTCCACTCCGGTCACCAGTGAGCCAGTGCAGGCCTGCCTGTAACAGCTTTGTGGGACAGGCATGTTTTTCTTCCTTCTTTGTCTGCTCTTGGCTGCTCCCACTGAGCCAATTGCAGCAGCCAGCGCCACTGCCCACCCGTTCCCTCAGGGGATGGTTCAGCTCTAAAATTTTCTTTCGAGCCCTGAGATAAGCTTCTGAGAGTTGAGAAAACAATCATAGTGCCTTTTCTGGGCCCAGGACCCTGCTGGGCGTCCAGACCCACCCATGGATATTTATTGAGCACCTCCTGTGTGCCGGGCCCTGAGCCGGGTGCCGGGAGCAGAGCAGTGCAGAAGACGGAGGAAAAAGCCCTGTTGCCATGGAGTATAGCGGGGAGAAGGACTGTACACAAATAAGTAGATGAAGCATTTATTAAGGGCCTACTGGATGCCATGCCTTTAAGAAAAATGAAGCCAGGGAAAGGGGCAGCTGATAAAGAGGGGTTATTTTAGCTACTGAATCAAGGCAGGCCTCTCTGAGGAGGTGGCTTTTCAGTAAAGACCAGCAGGGGCGAGGAAGTGAACTATGTGGAGCTCTGGAGGAGAGGCGCCGCTGGCAGGGGGAGCAGTCTGTGCAGGGGCTCTGCGCCTGGGCCAGGCCTGGGCCACTGGAGGAACAGGGAGGACGTAGTGTGGCCGGAGCACAGTGAGTGGGGGGCGGGGAGGAGAGGATGGAGCAGGTGGTACAGGGCCTTGTGGGCTTTGGGGAGAACTTGGGCATTTAGCCTGAGGGAGGTGGGAGCCCTAGACGGCTGTGGGCAGAAAAGGGATGGGACAGTGCTCAGGTACTCTCAGGTGTATTTTTGCCACTGTGGGGAGGACAGACCGTGGGGCCATGGGCAGGAGCAGGGGGACCAGGGTGGGGCTGACTGCACTAGTCCAAGTGGGAGATGGTGGGTGCTGAACCAGATGGAGGCAGAGGAGGGAGAATAAGTGGGTGGGTTCTGGGAGGATTTTTCACAAAAGCCAGTAGGATTGGCCAAGTGGTTGAGTGAGGGTGGGCGTGAAAGGAATTAAGGATAAGTCCTAGATCTTTGATCTGAGCGTGAACAAGGAGGGGAGGGGCAGGCATGGGGACCCCTCTGTTACAGGACAGCCACAAAGATTCCCAGCAGGCAAAGGGGCTGGTTCCCCCTGGCGGCTTGGTGTGGGCCTCCTGGAGGTGGGAGATGTGATCTGGGGCCCGTGTCCTTGTGCTGCAAACAAGGCAGTGCCCTCGGCAAGGCACATTCCTTCCCCAACCTTATGTAGAAAGCACTTAGATTGGCACCCAGCTATACCTTTGGGGTTGGATGGAGCTTGGGCTGGGGCTTTGCCAGCTTTAAGCTCTCCTGGGGCTCTTGGGGCAGAAATTCAGAGATTCACAGAGACCTCCAGTTTGGGATGTGAAGGGGGCCTGGTTTGCAGACAAGGAGACTGAAGCCCAGAGAGGCTAAGGCACTTGCCCCAGCCACACAGCATGTGGCAGGGGTTAGACCCCACTCATGGGCCTGTACTCCGCCCCCTCCCCTCCTGCCTCCTCTTTCTCCTTTTCTGCCTGTCTTCCACCTCCGGGCTTGCCAGCTTTAGTTCTTGGTGGTTTCCAGGCTTCCTCTGGCTCCGGCTTGACTCTCACCTCCAGTCTCCACGTGCTTTGGGCCCTGGGGCTGCTGCCAGGTAGGCTCGAGGGACTTGATGAGCACCCTCTGCCTTACGCCCAGGGCTCCCTCTGCCCCTGCCCCACCCCCCAGTCCCACTAATGATGGAAGAGGAATGGGAGGGAGCAAAATTATATACACACGAACACATAAAAATTAGTTTAGGATCTGGGCCAAGAACCACTTGCGCTTGGCCGGGCATTGTGGGTAATTCATCGCCGATTACCATAAAAGCCAGAGCCTGGCTGACAGGCTGCTGTGGGGCTTTTGTTTAAGATTCTGATGAATATATAATTTCTCTCCAGGTCTGGAGCCTTTGGGTCCTTCCACCCCCGCAGCGGCAGGACCCCCGCCCGCCCTACTGAGCACTGCCCCCCAGGGAGGATGCACACAGGCCTCTGCCCAAGGGACTGGCAGTTCTAGTCTGCCCAGGAGCCAGGCTGGCCCCGTGTCCACTGTTGACATGGCCTCGGGGAAGCTTGGCTTGGCATTCCGTGCCCACTGCCAGCCTTGTCATGCAGCCTCATCCTTGGGCTCAGTTGCCTCAGTCCGTCATGCGCATTTATTGGGCTTCAGGTGTTTACTAGACCCTGCGTGGATGCTGGGGACGCTGCAGCGATTGAGATGGACGGGGTCCCTGCCCTCTGTTCTTTAAGAGTCTGTAGTTGATGGATGAGTGGATGGGCATTTGTATTTAAAGATTCCCAGGAGATGCAAATTAAACAGTGCGATGACCATTTTTTGTCCATCCTCTTGGCACATTGTTCTGGAACTTGGTAATATCTGGAATGGCAATGACAGGGGTCCAGGCCTTCTGGGCACCGCCGGCGGGAGGATAAATAAGCATCACCAGTTTGCATCATCTCTTTTTTGTAATTTATGTTTCTGGCCAGATAATGCATATACATGGAGCACAATTGAGGATATGCAGAAGAATGCACAATGGAGAGTCTCTGATGCCCCCCAGATCCTCAATTCTCTTCCCCTCTCCTTCCTCAGAAGCAGAGGTCAGTAGATTTTTTTCTGCAAAGGGCCAGATAGTAAATCTTTTCAGCTGTACAGGCTGGAGGGCCCTGTTAGCACTACTCAACTCTGCTATTGTAGCTAGAGGGCAGTCAGAGACAATAGAGGATGAATGGGCGTGGCCATGCGCCAATAAAACTTTATTTACACAAACAGTTGGTGGGCCAGATTTGACCTGTGGGTTATAGCTTGCCGCCCTGGTCCAGTAGTATTTATGCAATGATAGAAATGCTCTCTACCTGTACTTTCTAATAAAGTAGCCACTCACCAAATGTCCTCTTACACATTTGAAATGCGGCCAGTGCAGCCGAGGACTCGAATTTTAAATTGTATTCTGTTTCATTCTGTTTAAATGGAAACAGCCACGTGCGGGTGGTGGCTACCGTTTTGGACAGCGCAGTTACGTAGAGCCCTCCTGGGAACATTCGGTAGGCAGACAGAGTCGTACTCCTTTGTCTAACCAAATGGTAGCGTCTTTTACTTGCTGCTCTGTCCCTTGGTGTGTTTTTTACCCCCTGTTTAAAAATACAGGACCTTAAAAGTAATTTCATAATTGTACATCTAGCTTCCCCATTCATTTTCACACCTGTGATACTAATCTCATAATACCAAGAGATACTAATTTTTTGTGGTACCATCTGGTCCCTTGCACTGTTATACATTTAACTGATCCACTACTGATAGGCACTTACGTTATTTCAAGTCTTGCCACGAGGACTTCTACGTGTGTCACTTCAGGGGAATGTGTCTGTCAGATAAATTTCTGGAGGTGCTGTTTGTAGGCTCAAAGGAAACATGCAAACATCCTTCCACCTCTCAGCACTGAGAGACAGATGCTTCCCCGAGGGCCTGGGAGGCAGGAGTGCAGAAGTTCACCATGGCCTTGGGTGAGCAACAGGGGATCATAATAAATGGGTCTAGTCTTGTGATGGAAGGTTGTCAGGCAGGTGAAAAGAGGAATTGTACACACAGGAATGTACAGGAATGTGTGTACAATGTCATGTGGAAAAAATGCAAGTTGGGAAATGACACAAACAGGATGATACAATTTCCGCTTAAAAAACCCACTCTGTGTTCTGGAGTTATCTTTGTTCTGTAACTATGTGGGAAAGGTCTGCAGAGATTGACAGACCAACGACAGAGGCTGCTTCTAGGGGCAGAGGACTCTCCCTTCCGCACTGCTCGCGTCTGCCCTGTGCCAGCTGCTTGCTGTTCTAGGCATGGGTCATTTAAAAGGACAAACCCCCTGTCCTCTTGCAGCTTGCAGTGTAGCTGGGGAGGTGGAGAATAAAGCACAGGAAAAAAACCACATCCAATGTCAGGGTGGTACATTGCCCTGGGCGGGGGTGGGCGGGGTCAGAGAAGGGGAAGGGGGAGTGCCAGAGTGGAAGGCAGAGTCTAAGTAGGGGTCCTGGAGACCCTCCTGGAAAGGGTGACATGTGGACAGAGATGGTGAGGGAGGGAGCCAGGTGGGTTTCGGGGGTGGGGAGGTGGTCCTGGCAGAGGGATAGACAGTGCAGAGGCCCGGTGCCGAGTCCTCCAGGGACAATTGCTGAGCTCAGGCCATCGTCCTTGCCCATACTGGTGCCTCCTTATGGCTCCCAATGCCAGGGGCAGCTGCTAGAGAATAATTAAAAATAATAATATATTACATTTGGGAGGCAGCGGTCCATCCTTGTGCCTCCGAGTGGCTGCCAGCCCCTGACTCTGCGAAGACTGTGGGTCACAGACGGGCTAAGTGTGAGATGCCATGAATTCTGGGACCTTGTTACCTCCGAGTGAGACAGGAGGGTGAGGGCTGGGGTGGGGAAACTGAGGCTCAGATGAGTGGTTGGGGGAGGAGCCGAGAACCAGTTTTGAGTTCAGGTCCCCGTTCTGCCACTCATTAGAGGCGAGATGTTGAGCTCAACCTCTGTGCCTCGGTTTCCCTAATTGAAAAGTGGGGGAATCAATACCATTCTTTAATGCCACTTACTGAGGGTGTCCAAGAAGCTGCTTATGTATGCCGGGCCTTCAGGAAGAGTCAGGAATAATGGCCAGTGTGTTCCCTGAGTGCTAACTGTGTGCCCGGCGCCGTTCCGAGTGCTCTTCTCATACTAAGTGCTTAAAGAGCGTTTTTAGGTCTCGGGCAGACGACATTGAATCCAGAGCCAAACCCCTGTCTAAAGGTGTTACCTTCTCCCTGGTCTTGAGAGCTTGGGGACCAGAGAGGTTGTACCCGCACCTGAGGTCACACAGCAGGTCTATGCGCATCCCTCCAAAGCTAGCTCCTTAGCCCATCTTCTTACCTGTGGGAGGTGACTGGAACTTGGCCTGAGGTTTCTGCTGTCACTTCTTCCATCTTGTCCAGGGCTACTTGGGTCTCCTCTCCCAGTTTCTACTCTTTCTTTACATCTTGGATATTTCCTCCTCCTGGAAGCCCGCCACATTCCTAGGCCAGGGGTATCCGCCATCGAAGCTCTGATCCCTAACCGCTGGAGCCCCTGTGTACCTCCTCCACAGGCCAGTGAACTCCTTAAGGCTAGGCTGGGGCTGCCTGGGTCATCCTGTGCCCCTGGCGCTCAACCTGGAGGCCGGTATACAGTAGGGGCTCTGTAAATGCAGGTGAGGTGTGAAAGGAGAGTACAGGCGTGTGACGATTGTTCATGCCTCAGAAAAATTCATTCCTGAGGTGACTTGCCCTGCGCCCCTTACCCCTCTAATCCTGTTTCTCAGCTACCAGCCACCTCTCTTTCCTTAGAACTTGGCTCATGCCCACCTCAGGGCCTTTGCATGTGCTGTGTCCTCTGCCTAGAACTCCCTCCTCACCCCCATCTTTGCATGGCTGCTTTTGTCACTCTCCTTCTGTAGAAGAGAAGCCCTGGGAAGTTGTCCGCCTTGATCCCTGCTGTGTCCCCAGAATTCAGGATCATGCCTGGTGCAAGGCAGATGCTGAGGTTTGAGTAGTGACCAAGGCCAGACCCCCCCTCCCTAGGGAAGTCAGTCAGGAGCTTCTTCAAGCCTGGCCTCGGGGACCTCCCTGGTCCGTGCCTCTGTTTCCCTGATCTTCAAAGTCCTTGAAACCACAGAAGTCAATTTCAGGCACTAAAAACCAAACCTTCTCTGTGTAGGTAGGGAAACTGAGGCCCACAGAGCGTCAAAGACTCACTCGGGGCTACCTAGTTCCCTGGGCACAGGACTGGGAAGAGAACCCCATCCACCTGCCTTCTGTGGGCCATGATTTCTAAAGTGGGGGGCCTGCCCCCAGAATGAAGCTGTTTTGGGGTTACCTGTGGAGGAGGTGTCTGGTGGCGCGTAGCTGCACAGACTAGCAACAGCTCCCCGTTCTGTGCGCATGTAGCAGGTCAAGGAGAAAGACTCAGTCCGGTGCCGGGTGATCTGTGAACCATCACCCGCCAGTCCCCCCATAACCAGATCCCATGCAGGCTGCCGCCTTCAGCAACAGCGTCCAGGGAAAATGGAAGGCCCTGTACGCATCTTCCTTGTAACAGTCGTGTCGGTGACTCCCAAGGCTAGGCGGTCAGAGCCCTGTGTCGTCGAGGTAGTTCCTGAAGTGAATTAGTTTAAGGCAGCGATTTTCTACGTTTTTCATCTCATGGCACACACATAAACTAATTACTAGAATTACGTGGCACACACAAAATGTTATATATTTTTTTTTGCAAATCTGACAGAAAATAGGTAGGGGAGGAGTTGATTTTGATTGATTTTACCAAAAAAAAAAAAAAAAGTAGTAATTACCTACCCTTTTTACTCCAAAGTGCCTTTTTAAAAAATCAGATGCCTATACTTGTACACAAGGATTTTTGGTACCAAGAATTAACCAATCAGACACAACCTTATTATGCAACATGACCAATGAGATGCAACTCTGTTATATAATCTATAATATATATTTATGGTTCAAGACAGGGCATTCACACTGAATGGTTAGTTTTGTGTTGGGCTCTTGTCATTTTTTTATTTGAAAACCTAAGGAATAAAAAGGTCGGTGCCCCTGACCAAAGAGTCAGCTGTTGCATGTTTTAAAAATTCTTGGGGCGCACCGGGTGAGAATCTCTGGCTCAAGGGAAAGGAGCGAGCCAGTTGAATGAAAGATTTAATGAGGGGATTGGCATGTGGCAGAAGCCACGAGCAAGGAGAGGAGGGTATGGGCAGCACCACGTACTCACTGGGGACCTGGTGATCACAGAGGCACCTTGCAGAGAGGATGTGGCTGGAGCCATGGAAGCAGCCAAAGATGGTGCAAGGTGGGAGATGGGGGTGGGCCTGGTGGGTGCCCAACCTAGAGGACCGTGCCTCGCAGGGGACCTGGTCCCTCCACCTCCTGCTTCTGGCTTGGCCAGCATGTTGGTACTGGGCTGCGACATGGAGTCTGGCCGTGGCCGGGGTGGCAATTTATGAACTGCTGCCCCTGGGCCTGGAGTAGCAGCCCCCAGAAAGTACCTGGGTTGCAAGTCAGGGGGACCCAGGTGCGAATCGCAGCTTGCGGACTTGTGGCTGAAGGTGACACCTGCCAGCCTCTGCCCTGCCCGCCTCTGCCCTGCTCTGCAGAGCAACTCTGCCAGGCTTTACAAAATCCATAGCCATTGATTTGTTCATTCGTTTATTTAGAGAGCATTTATTGAGCACCTTCTGTCTGCCAAGCCCTGGGACCCAGCAGTGACCAGAACCAACCCAGCCCCACACTCCTGGCCCTGTCTCCAGCCGCACTGTCCACAGAACTTGCTGTGATGATAGAAATGCACTGTCTGCATCAGTACTGTGTCCACGAGCCTCAGTATGCAGGACACTCAACCACTGTGACTGAGGAACTGAATTTTGAATTTTATTTAACTGGTCATACATGGCTGTTGGTTCCCTATTGACTAGTTAATTTTATTTCACTGGTCATATGTGGCTGTTGATTCCTTATTGGATTTAGACAATAAAGAAAAGATAAATACAGGAGGAGGCAAAAGTCGGTTTATAGTTGTTTATATGAAAAATAATACAATAATAAATAATAGAAGAATAAACCCTGTGTTTCATGTACTCACAAGTGTACACCTACTTTTCAAAAAGGCTTTATTTATTTTTAAAGAGAGGGGAAGGGAGGGAGAAGGAGAGGGAGAGAACCATCGATGCGAGAAACTTTGATGGGTTGCCTCTCGAACGTGACCCAACTGGGGACCGAATCTGCAACTCCAGCCTGTGTCCTGACCAGGAATGGAACTGGAGACCTTTCACGTTGTGGGACGACACCCAACCGACTGAGCCACACCGGTCAGGGCAGCGTGAACCTACCTTTTGCCCCACCCTGTAATTTCAGATGAAAGTCAGTACTACCAAAGAAAAAGAATACAAGAATGTGTGCTAAAGGGTGATGGGGTGCTGTCGGAACTGGAGTGACCAGTTAGGTGTCTGCGAGGTCATGTTTGAGGGTGACCTCAATGGCGAGAAGCAAACAGCCATGAAAATGGCGGGGAAGGGTGTTCCAGGCAGAGGGAGAAGCCTGTGCAAAGGCCCTGAGACAGGACTGTGGCCGGTGTGCTGAAGCAGCAGGGAGGAGGCCGTGTGGCTGGAGTGGTGTGCACAAGGAGGAAAGAGGGAGGAGGTGAGGGTGGAAGGGGACGGGGGCAGGTTGTTTAGGGGCTTGTCGGCTTTGGCTAGGGCTTGGGCTTTTACCCCAAAGGAGGTGGGAGACCTGGAGGGCTGTGGGCAGAGGATCCAGGAACCAACTGTGGGGAGTGAAGGCAAGGGCTGGGGGACCAAGGCAGAGGTGGTGGGTCTAGGCGGACAGTAGTGGGAGCTAGACTGGGTAAGAAGGCACACGGAGAAAGATGGATAAATCCATAAGAAATTTAAGAGGGACACTTGGGGGTATTTGCAGACCAGTAACATGTGCAGGTGAGGGAAGAAGAGTCAGGGCTGGCTCTAGCCTGAGCTTCTGGAAGGAGGGAGCTGCCATCACCTGAGAAGGTGAGAACCTGGGAAGAGCAAGTGCATCTGGATCCAGCTGTACCTGAAGGCATTCTGGACCTCTCCAGAAAGAGAGGAAGGTAGCTGGGCTTGGGGGAGCCGGTAGGTAAAAAAGGCAAATGAAGAGCTAGGGCATGTCTGTATTGGGCAATGTGCCTGCTGTGGTGTAGCTGGCGGGCACATGTGGCGCCAGGACCGTGATGTAAGTGTGGGTGAGGTGGGCTCCTGGCTGGTCGGCACACGCTCACTTCCCCAGGTCGTGAATACTGTGCTGGGTGGAAGGGAGGGGAGCCCTGTAGCCTGAGGAAAGAAGGAAGCTGCCCAACCAGTTTCTCCCTCACTCTGGATCCCAAGGGTGTAGAGTTTGCCTTTAAGAAACTTTGAGAGATTTTGACCCCAAACGTAAGGACAGTGGAACATACTGGGACAGGGATGGGAATGGGGGTGTCCTACCCAGGTGTGTGTGGTTTTGCCCGAGGGCACCACATCAGGGCAAGTGTCAAAGGCTGTAAAACATCCCAACGGAGACACCTATTAGTTGAAACTTTTGTTCAGTAAGTGACAGGCCACAGGTTCAAATGCAGATGTTCCGCTCAGTGCGGTAGTTTGTAACATAGAACAAGTGAGAACTGATTAAACTCTGGGTTGACCACAGACAAATAGTCTCATAATGGTGGTTTCCATTTCAGAAAGTACCAATTTGCATACATAGAAGGGAGACGGGAAGGAAGCGGTTGGCCCCAGGGCCTTTGCACTTGCTATTTCTCCTGCCTGTAACACTGTTCTCGTAGATGTTTGTATATCTGATTTGCCGACTTCATCCAGGTCCTCTGAGAAGTCCCCTAGGCCCCTCCCTCCAGGCTTCTAGAGCCTCACTGTGCATTTTCTTTTCTTTTTGGACTCTCAGCACTGTCCAGCGTTATGTTATTGACAGTAATGGTTTCCCTGTGGGTGTCTGCCTCCCTCACTTGTCTGGAGCGCAGGGGAGCTGGCTCTCTCAGGCCCACTGCTGTGTCTCCATTAGCCCAGCACACAGTAGGTACTCAAAAAATGTTTGCAGAAGGAATAAATAAAAATTACCACATGCTCACATTATCTCTCTAGGAGAGAGGTGGATTATGAGCAGTTTTTATTTTCTTCTTTAGGCTGATTTTCTCTAATTTTCTGCTGCATGTGCCTATTTTATAATTAGAATAAAAGTTATTTTGAAAAAAACAATTACCCACAAATGTCCCAGCTGTAGGGGCTGATGTGATCTAGCCCCGTGCATCTCCCCAAGGGCAGCTGCCTCCTGGGCCAAACATTCAGCTCATAGAGGACATATGAGCTGAATGTGGGCGGGCTTCTGGGGTTAGCCCTCAAGGGTACTGGGTGAGCAAAGCAGCCATCGAGGGCTTCCTGGAGGTGGCAGCTCTTAACCTTGAAGTTGTTCAGGCTTAAAACCCTGTAGTCATCTGTGAGTCCCTACTTTAATTTATGCCCCACCATTAGTCCTTTGAAAATTCTGTTGGCTCTGCCTTTATAATCTATCTAGAATGTGCCTCTTATTGCTGGACTGACTATGTGCAGCCACCTCCCCTCTGGTTCCCCAATTCCCCCCACTCCCCACAGTGTCCTTGCAGTGGCTAGAGGGTGTCTGTGATCACCTGAGTCAGGTCCTGCACCTCTTCTGCCCACCACCTTCTGGGGCTCCTACCTCCCAAGGGGTAAAAACCCAAGTCCTTCCCCGGGATCCACAAGGCCCTGCATGACCTGCCTGCATTCCCCTCCGCCCTCGCCTCCGCCCTCTCTTTCCATTGCTTACTCCACTCCAACCACGCAGGCCCCCTTCGTGTTCCTCCAACATGTCAAGCACGGTCCTGCCCCAGGACCTGGATTGCACTTCCTCCAGACACCCGTAACTTCTTCACATTCCCTTACTCCTTCGAGTCTTAGGTCAAATGTCACATCCTTACTCCTGGACCTTCCTTTTTAAGACTGCATCCCACCCCCCAACCCCACCTCCCGCTTTGTCCATCTTCCTAGCACTTACTGCTAACTGACCCTTGGTGTACTTTTTTTTTTTTCCTGTTTCCCTTCTGTCACCCTCACTAGAGCTCTAGCTCCGTGAGGGCAGGGATCCTTGCCCGTCTTAGTCACTGCTGTGCCTCAGCCAGTCCTGGCTTACAGAAGGTGCTCAGAAAACTTTGTTTAAAAAAGGGTGGGTGAGGACGCCTGCACTGTGATGAGGATATCGCACGCCGTAGCCCCTAGGGGAGAATAAGGTTGGAGAAGCTCTGCTGGGTGAGGCGGGTCCTGGCCGAAACCTACTTCTGCTGGGTGCTGGAGCACCGATCAAGACAGAAGCTCTGCTCAGCCCTTGGAGATCACAGTCTGGTGGCAGGGGCAGGCCTGTGACCAGGCAGTTAACATGTGGGGTAATTGGAACCGTGATGGGGGACATTCAGGGTGCTGTGCAGACAGGGTTGCCCAGCTGGGGTGGGCCAGATGCAGACCTCGTTCCTGGCCAGGGTCTCTCCCACCCCTACCTCGTGGGTGGCTTTGTTCCCAGCCCGCAGTGACCACTGCCACTGCATGGAGGCAAGAGGTCATCTTGAGGCAGACATGGGCAAGAGGCCCAGAGAAGGCACGGCCAGCCCGGGAGGGGCTGACAGCTTCTCAGCCACCATCCCCTGGGTCCTGGACAACCCAGAGATATGGGCACTTCCACCCCAGGCCACACAGCCCGGGACGTCCTGACATCTCAGATTCATCAAGCCCCTTTGTGCGCCTGGTTTTTATTACAGATGGGAAAACTGAGGCCCGGAGGTGCAGGTTCTTCCTTGAGGTCACATGGGGTGTGCTTGGATTCATTCCTAGGTGTGTATGAGCCCTGTGCCTGGGCCGTCCACCGACCAATGCAAGCAAAGCACCCACTGTGCTTGTGGTACTTCCTGAGGGTCCACTATGTGCCTTCCCAAGCTGGAGAAGGTAACACTGCTTGATTCCACATCTTGCTGACCCAGAGCACCTCCTGTGTGTCCCACATAGTGCTGGGGTGCCAGATATCGTGGCTCTTGAAGCACCTACTGTGTGCCTCCCACAGTTGGGACTGTGGAGGAGTATAGATACCCAAGTATCTCGTGTTAAGCAGCACCCACTATGTGCTCTGTGTAGAGTCCACATGCAGACATTCACAGAAAACCTAGCGTGCCCCTGGTGCTTTGCGAGCTCCAGTGCAGGCCCCCCCAGTGCTAGGGGAGGTGGCATTATACACTGTTTTGCAGAGGGGGCAGTTCACCAAGAATGTGGTGCTGGGGAGAGGTGGGCAATGGGTCCTCTACAGCAGCCATAGCAGAGTATGGATGGACCACCGTGGGAAGTAAGTTGTCCCTGAACCCTTATCAGGGGCTCCTCTGGGCTCCCCCAGCTGCCTGTGTGCCTCTGTCAAAGCCCATGTCCTTTGTTCCACTGGGCAATGAGCTTATAGAGGCTGTATCCCTGGACGCTTTAAATTTGTAGCAGTTTCTCCATTTGTCGCTTTCCTGCTTCAGGCCTCCTGCAGCATTGCGGGTAGGGTAACGGCTTACCCCCGGACCCAGACCTTGGTTCCAGCGCCTGCCCTTCCTGACCTTGGGCAAGTAACCTCTCTATTCCTCCACTAACCCCATTGGAGAATGGGGTGATATTGGGGTAACTTGAGCAGGCATAACACTTGGTACACACTAGGAGTTAAATATGTGTCAGCAAAGGGATTCACCTGAGAACTAATGGTGGAACAAGTGGCATTTTCACCAAGGGCAGGAGCAGATGGGGGAGCCGGTCCCCTTCGGTGGCCCTTGGCTCTGCGTCAGGGTCTCCGCCCCTCCTTGAACGCCTCCCAAGCTCCCAGAACCCGAGGGGCCTCCAGTTCCCCGCCTCAACCCTGGAGCTTTCAAACTCTCACCGGGGCAGAAGCGCAGCCCGGATTGGCTGCCTGGGTGGGGCCGCCCCTCCCTCCCCCCCCCTTTCCACCCACCCCTATGGATCGGGTGTCTCCGGCCTGGCATGGTGGCCCCATCTGTTTCCAATCTGGGCCCTTGCTCTCCGCCCCCTCCTTAGGGTTGTGCCTAGGGTGGGGGCCTCTGCCACCGTGTCCCCCATTCATTTCCTAGACCCCAACCAGATCCCAGCAGGAGAGCAGCCTCTTTGTGCCTGCGCCCCTCCCCCACCCTCTAGGTCTTTCTGTGTGTCTAGGGGGCGCGGCCTCTGCCATCCTACTCAGACTGGGAGGGACTCTTTCTGCCCCCTATCCGACCTCCAGTATTTGGGTGTGTTTGGGGAGCCCTCTGCTGCGGAGTCCAGCATCTAGCCCCTTCATCCGTTGCCATGGTCACGATCAGCACCTGGAAGGGGAGGGGGAGCAGGATAGGGGTTCCCTCTGTCATCAGGTTTCCGAAGGGGCGGGTCTCAGGGCGCTCCCTCATGCTTGTGCTTGTGCGAGGGCACAGTGCCCCCCTTTAATGCTTTTCCCACATAGGAACCCCATGGAGGCTTCCAGAGCCCCCAGATGGGGCTCCCTCTCTGGTCCCCCGCCCCACTTCCGTCCAGAGCCCCGCCCCCAGGTCGCCCCGCCCCCGGCCTCGCCCCCAGGCTGAGCTCTTTGGGCCGGGGCCTCTCCCAAGTCCTCCCTGCGCGCGGCTCTAGCGCTCGGGGTGGACGAGGGACGGAGGGACCGGCTGCAGCGGGGCCCGGCCCCAGTTTCTGAGACGCGGGGTGAGTGCACCTGGGATCTTCTTCCATATCTAGGGCCAGTCTGCGCTGGGCTTTGTTTCCCTCCTTGTCCCTGCTCTAGGCTCCGGTGAGGGGGTAGTCTCACCGCCCCCAGCCACCCCCTCCCCGCAGAGGCCCGGCCCAGCCAAGCAAGCTCCAGGGACAGCTCTAGCCCCGACACTGCGTCGCGCTCCCCCATTCAGGCCTGTAGCTCTCACTTTGGAAAACTGTTGACCGTTATGCTCTGTAGGGTCCCCTCCCCCGCCTGGCCCCCAGCCTTTTCTCCTCCCCCACCTCCTGGGGGCGGAGCTAGGCTGGGGCAGCCTTAGCTGCCAGCCCCAGGGCGCTTTGCTGGGGGTGCTTCTAATCTGTCTTTCGGGTCCTTGGAGGAGGCCGCAGGACTACGGGGTTGGGGTGAGGGGTATGTGACTGGGATCTCTGCTCTTAGCCACCCCCTAAAACTTACGGAAAGTTTCCCACTCTCCATTTGTCCCTGTCCCCTTCTAGCCTGTGGACCCCAGGTTGACTCTGTGTCTCGTTGAGGCTTTAATAAACTGGAGAGTCAGGGCAAGCATATCAGTGCCCACCTACTCACCTGCCATTCCTATCCCCAAGCTCCATGCCTCAACAACCCCTATTACTGCCTGAGAGTCCTGCCTCCCAAGATTCCTTTTTAGTCCTGGGCCACTCCAGAGGAACTTCCTGCAACTCCTTGGCAAGGGGCCCAGCCCCCCAAGTCCTGCCTGCCCTTCCTTGAGTTTCACTTCTACCCCTTAAGGCTCAAGCTGACTGCCAGAGCAGATGTAAGTCGCAGCTGGCGGCGTGCCGGTGTTGGCCTCCCCTGCCTGCAGTGCCTCCCTCTGGCCTCAGTTTCCCCTTCTGCAATGGACATGATCATAGGGATGATGTGGGTTATGGTGCCAAGTGGTGCCAGGCATGCAGTAGGCATCTGTTATACGCAGGGGCCTTGCCACATTCCCGTGATGGGGAGAAGGCTCCCATCCTAGAGCTTGACAGGCCCGTAATGTGAGTAGGGCTGTGATAGGAGACACAGGGTGCTGGGGGAGCTCAGAGGGGCTCCTGATCCAGCCTGGAACATCCAGGGGGGCTTCCTGGTGGAGGTGACAGCTCAGCTGAGACCTGATGATAAGTGTGGTGGCTGAGGTTTGATGGGGAAGGGGGAAGGAGAAAGGATGTGCTGGGACAAGGAGCAACATGTACAGATAACCCTGTGCGAGGCAGTGGGCAGTGAGCAGGGAACTGAGGGTGCCACGTGGTGGGGTCACCGTTCTGGAGGCTGTTAGGAGTCTGGGTTTTAATGGATGTAGATGAGAGCCATGGGAGATTTTCGAGCAGAGGAGGGACAGAGTCAGACACAGCCACTCCTAGCCCCAGGAATGTAGTCAGAGGTGAGCGGAGGAAGGGTCCTGGGGTGGCGGAGTCTGTGGCCTCAACTTGAAGGACGACTTGACGGGTGGGCCACCTGGGGAAGTGCATACCTGTTAGGGGGACCCATGTTGGGAAAGGTCCAGAGACCAGGAGCAGACCAGTGCATTCTGGGAACAGCGGTAACCTTTGGAAAGAGGCCGCAGGGTGAGCCCAGGGTCAGATCCTGAAGGTCCCAGGATGCTGAGCAGAGCACCCTGGAGGGTGTGAGATCTTGGCATCTCAAGCTCCTCCATGCAGCCAGTGTGGGGGACATGCTGGCAGCAGTAAGCCTGGTAGCCTGGGCTCTTGGGGAGTGTGGACTGCAGGCTCAGTGGAGAACCAGTCTCCGACCTCGAATCCCAGCCCCGTGTCCTCCATGCTGTGTGACCCTTGACCAGCAGCAGCCCCTCTCTGAGCTTCGTTTTCTCATCAGTCAAACGGAAAGAAGCTCAAGGAGCATTTGAGAGGGCTTGGCACACTGGAATACCCTGCTAAGATGGCTGACTTCTCCCTTTGGGGCTGGGCCTGGCTCCCTGTCTGCCCTGCCTGTCCACTCCTGGTTTGGGGGACAGCACCGAATACAAATCGATATTCAATTAAAGGCAGAACCCTTGCCCTGGTCCCAGCCTGTTCCAGGAAGGTGGCAGGGCTGGCCCAGCACTTAGTCCGTTTCCCAGTGAGGGTACAGTGAAGCCCTAAGAGGGAAAAAGGCTTGGCCGGAGAGCTTCGAGCCCACCAGTGACTCGGAGCTAGAGCTTGGACCCTGCTGGGTACCTTGGGGACACAGTTATCCAGCGAGGCTGGAAGCCCAGCCTCTGCTTTGAGAGGCCCCGAGGTCCTGTAAAAGGGATTCTGAGCAGCAGGAAAGTCTGCTGGCCCAGAAGTGAGGCGGTGGGGAGGGAGAAGTGTGTGGGGGGGGGGGATTAGATGTGAGGGCAAAGAGATGGTCCAGACCAGTTGTCCCGAAGCCCCACTGCCTGCATCACTGCCTTCCCTTCCCCTGGCCTAAGGCCATGGGAAGTGTCCTGAAGGTCAGAGTTGCACAAATAAGCCCCTGGACCCCTTAGGACAGGATGAATCCTTTTGCCGGCGGGGGAGGCCTGGGGGCATCCTCTGGCCCCAGCAGACCCCGCCTCACATGGGTGACCCAGCCTGTTCACTGTGCAGTCCCGGGTCATAATCACGCCTTTATGTTCCCTGCTCTGCGTGGGTACACAAAGCTGGCTCTGGGATCGCGTGACCCACGTCCTGGTGCCTGGTTGGAATGGGTGCCCACTCGTCCCCAGTTGGCACAGTCTGAGATCCCCCAGTGGTTGCCCAGTAAAGTTGTATCAGGCCCTGGGAAGGTAGGTCATCCATTTTCCTGCGATCACATAGTAGCCAAGGAAAGACCCAGGCGTGTGATTAAATGTGGGCTCTGGACCCAAGGTTCAGAGGACCCAGGACCCAGCTGGGGGCCTTGGGCAAGTCCCCAGGGGCACCTCTGTAAGCCTCAGTTTCCTCATCCCAACTGGCTGCTGGGAGCAGATGGTGAACAGCTCAGCACCTGGCACAGAGGAGACACTCAGCTGACAGCTGGTGGGACCCTCCCTGGACCCTGGGTTCCAGGCCCCGAGGCGGCCCCTTTCCCTCCTTCCCACCCCCGGCCCAGCCTCATTTGCAGCCCGTTATTTCCTGCAGCTCGCGTGGGTAGCTCTTCCCTTCTTAACAGCCACACTGTCCTCCAGGAACTCGGGGATTGCAGCATCATGCAGCACCAGTGCACTGCCTCAGTGTCCCTTTCTAGACAGCACAGGGCTGGTGTCCCAGGCTGCTTTCCTGAAAGAGTACAGGGAGGAGGCTTGGCCAGATGCCAGCCTGGCCACGTCCCTCCCTGCCCAGAGCTGCCTAGGGCTCCTTGCTGTCCCGTGTCTCTGTCTAATCACTTCCCCTCTCCCTCCTAGGACCTCTAGGTACTGCATCTTGCTCTTTCCTTGTGTGGGTGGCACACCCACCCCCGCCCATTCCCATTCCCCCCTTAATTTTTAGCCAAGTAAGAGTATTAACATTAAATCTGGAGGCAGAGAGATCTAGGCAGAGGGATCAGCCAGTGCAAAGGTCCTGGAGCAGGACCTTGCCTGATTGGCTGGAGGAACATTAAGGAGACCCATGTGGCTGGAGCAGGGGAGCGAGAGGGCAGGGAGGGGATGGGGCAGGTTGTGCAAGAGCTCACGGGCTCGGGCAGGACGTGGGCTTTTACCCCAAGGGTGGTAGGGAGCCCAAGAGGGCTGTGGACAGAGGAGGAACGGGACCTGATGCATGCTCACAGGTGCCCTCTGGCTTCCGGGGGAGGCCAGACAATGGGAGTGAGGGTGGGAGTACTTTCGCCCAGGGAGGTGATGATGGGGCTGGGGCCAGGTAGAGGCAGAAGAGGAAAAAGTAGCAAGTGGGCAGAGCTAACAGGGCTTTGTCATATTCTCTCTTCAGTTCCCTTACAAAAGATCCCACACTTGGGGACTTTTAGAAAGCAGTTGTTGGCAGGAGGGTATTGGGCTTTGCCAGGGACTCACCTCTGTCATTGCAAGTTCCTTCAGGGCGCATGGGGGCCTAAGAAACGCTGGCACTTTTCGCCCTCTGTGTGGTGACCAACCCTCTCCTCTCTGAACCTGTCCCACGGCTCCCATCCCCATTTCAGTTTTATCATCCAGGTCTTGAAAAAAGCCCCCAACACTGTTTCCTCTTTCTCCCTTTCCCCCCAGCCCTGACCCCAGCAGGCTGGGTTTGGGGGAGTCAGGAGCTTATGGCCCAGCTCTGCCTGCTCCTGGTTCAGCCCCACCCTGCCCAGACATCAAGAAGGCATGGGCCCAGCGAGGCCGGGGCTGTAGGAGCCAGGGCGTCATTGGGAGCTGCCTTGTTTAGAACGCACTGCCCCTGGTTCCCGGGGGTGTGGAGAGTCGGGAAAGCAGCTGTGACCGGGGCCCTCCTGTCCACCAGGCCTTCTGTGCAGGTGGTCCCTGTCCGTGTCAGCTGGTACTCTAGGTGAGGAGACTGAGGCCAGAACAGGGAGGTTGTTCCCCTGGGGGTCCGTGGTAGGCTGGCAGCCCCAGGTTTGAGCCCCCCTGTGTGCAGGCTTGCTCTGCTACCTCGTTTTCCCCCAGAGGCTCTCTGAGGGCTCACCCAGCTACCCCGAGTGGTCTGGGCCGGAGCCTGCCTCCCCAGATGTGGCCAAGCAGACGGGCATCTGTGGGTGGGACCAGCTGCCGTGGTCACCCTGGCCGCAGCTGGGCCTCCACCTTCCTCATTAGCCACTTCTTCTCTTAAAGGGCCCACGGCTGGGTTACAGGGCGAGGGGCTGTGCTCAAGGTTCCAGTCCCCCCAGCTATCCAGTCCCCCCAACTGGTTGTGTCTGCGTGTGTATCTGTAGTCTCTGTACATGCCTGTCTACCTGCACCTGTGTGGGTGAGGGGGATCTGGCCTTGCATGTCTGGATTTATTGTTGGCTTGGTGAAAGGGTGGTTTGCCCACTGCGAGGCCTGTCGTTGTAGCCTGACTCTGTGTGCACGTCTGAGCCTGGGATCTGTGTGTTACGTTTACCTGCCTGTGCACCACAGCACTCTGACCCGACTGCATATTTATATGTGCCTGCAGCTCAGTCATGCAACTGTCCTGTTTGCCTGACCGTGACCCTGCGTGTGTCTCTGACCTGGCTGTGCTAGTGGTCCGACTGCGTTTGTGTGTTGTCTGCCCTACCATGACCCAGTGCGTGTATTTTCTGACCCTGTGTGTACCTGAAGTCTGATTTTGTACCTGTCTGTGCTTATAGCCCGACTGTGTGCAAGTTTTACTTGCCTGCCTTTGCGTGTGGCCCCATCTCTGTTGCCTGACTGCGTGCATGCATCTGTTGTCTGCTCCTGGTCTCTGTCTGCGGTCTGACTGCATGTCTGCGCCTGTCCATGGTGTGACTGCGCGGGCACCCTTCTCTGGGTCTGGTCTGACTGCGTGTCAGTTACTGGTCCAACTGTGCAGGTTGAGCCCCCCTACCCAACCCCCCATCCCAGCTTCCCACCCTCCACCCTGGGCCATGACCTGGCCACCACCCAGTCTTCCCCTGGGGCCGCTCCATGGCTGGGCGAGGTGACCGCAGCTGGGTATTTTGGGAGCCAGATGACAGGGGCTGCCCCGTCATTATGTGGCACCCGTTCCTGTGGCCGTGGTTCAGACCCACCCAGGGCATGACCTGGGGTGGGTACAGGGCTGACCTGGCCAAAGGGCCGTATCCGCTCGCCGGCCCTCCACCCTGACTCTGGCCAAAGCGGAGACTGGGGAGGGGGCCAGCCCAGGCTTCTGCCCGTGCAGCAAGGGTCCCTTTGCTTTTAGAAGAGTTTGGATTCTTGTGGGAGAAACCGACACTGAGTGATTAACATTCCATTTAATTTACAAACTAGGGTATATGTTGTGGAGGATGATATTAGTCATTTCTTAGGCTGTGGGATGTAGAATGGGGTGGGAGGGCTGACCTTCGAGTGGCAAGTCACGTTCTGGAGAAAGGGACAACTTCCTGAGCTGAGCTGAGACTTGTCATGTGGTAGTGGGCAGGAGGGGGACAGCACTACTGGCAGAGGGCACAGTAGGGGCAAAGGCCTGCAGGGGGAGACTGAGCTCAGGCTGTGTGGCTGTCAGCAGGAGTGGCTTCCTCTGGGGGGCGACAGGAGCCACAGCAGGTATTAGAGTAGGGCAGGGACCAGCAGGTATGTGTTTGGAGGATCTGACTGTAGGCCACGTTAGCTAGAACCTTGTCCTTCTGGAGTCCCAGGCTATGAGGGGGAGAAATTGGGCTTTCAGAGCAAATTCTAGAGGTGGTGTTCAGTCCTGATTTTGGGCTTGGCCTGAGTCAGGGGCTTCGTCCAGGTTCGGGGGCCCAGCTGGGTGGTCGGGCTGTCTCAGTTTGGGCCGCTATAACAGTACCAGAGACTGTTGGGGGAGGTTGCTTATAAACAACACTTATTTCATGTGGTTCTGGGAGCGGAAGTCCAAGATCAAGGTGCCAGCAGACCTGGTGTCTGGTGAGAGTCCGCCTCCTGGTTCACAGACCTTGTCTGCTCGCTGTGTCCTCATGTAGTGGAAGGGGTGAGGGAGCTCCCTAGGGCCTCTGTCATTAGGGCATTAACCCACCCTCACGACCTAATCACCCCCAAAGGTCCCACCTCCTAATACCATCCACTGGGGCATTAGGATTTCAACCTATGTTTGGGGGAGTGACACAAACATTCAGTCTGTAGTAGAGGCTCAGCACTTGCCACCCCATCATCACCCTATGACTTTCCCCCATTGTCCTGTAATCCCGTCTTCCCCGTCCCGTGACTTTCCTCCACTCCCTTGTGATCTTCCTGCTGCCTCCCCGATGAAGGCCCCCCAGATTCCCCCGTTCCCACCTCATGGTCCCTCTGTTGTCTCTGCAGACGCTGCCTCGTCTGACGCTCGGCTCAAGGCCTCTCTGTGAGGGACTGGGGCCATCCCCCCTCCAGGGTGGAGGTTGGAGGTTGCAGGTCACTGCCAAACATGGCACCTGCCTGGGGCCCTGGCGTGACGTCTGTGATTGGTCCCATGGGCCTCCTTGTGGTCTTGCTGGTCGGAGGCTGCGCAGCAGAAGGTAAGAGTGGGGCACAGGGTGTGCAGGTGTCTGAGCGCACGTTTATGTGTGTCTGTGTGTGCGTGCGTGTGTGAGTGTATGTGTGAACACATGTCCTCTCCAGGGCTCCTGGCTTTGCCAAGTGGAGCCTCTGTGCTCCATGAATGTTACTTAGTAAAATGACTACTATGCACTGAGTCTGAGAGATTCAGAGGTAAATAATAACAATGGAATTAATGAAGCAATAACAGTAATGATGATGATAATGTCTGCTTCCCCAGCATCAGCTCTGTACCAAACCCAGTGCTATATGCAGACCTCACCTGCTTCATCTTCCTCCAGCTTCTCAAAGCCCAGCATGCCAGTTCTGTTTACCTCCCACATTTTCCAGTGGGGAAACTGAGGCTCAGGGTAGGCAGCGACTTACTTGAAGTCCCTCACTCCTGAGTGAGCCACAGAGCTCGCCTCTGACACAGGTAGAAACACCAGTGCCCAGGTGACGGACACACAGGCATCAAACCTTCCAGGCTGAGGCAGGGGAGGCTTCTTAGGAAAGAGAAGGCATTAGAGGCGGGGCTTTGTGGGTGTGTAGGAGTTCGCTGATGGAAAGGACATTCCTGGTGAAAGTGTTAGCACATGGAGGTGAGGAAGGAGGTTGGTGCAGTTTGGGGTCGGACAAGGCTGCATTTCTGACAGGAACATGGAAAGGGTGAGAGCCAATTGTAGGCCCAGCACCAAGGCCCACCACCCCATGAGGGGCCTAGAGGAGCCATCACTTAGTCCCATGGGCACACAAGGTCAGGCCAGAAAGGAAAGACTGGCATCTTTGGGCAGGCTGGTTTTGCTGAATACCTGCTGTGTGACCTTGGGCGAGTGACTCAGATGCCATTTTCGCCTTGATTGAATGATACTCACAGCATTACCCCCATCCCAGCATTCTTGCGACAAGGACACACGATGAGAGCCTTGCACGCTGCCTGGCACAGAGCAGGCTCGCAGTCCCGTGTCCCTTCACAAGCATAGCGATCAGCGCTGCTGAGTGAGAGCACCTGAGACACGCACGTGCCTTGCCCGACAGCCACAGTCTCTGACGGGATGAGTGCCCTTATCATCACCCCCGTGGCGCTGATGGGGAAACTGAGGCACAGCCAGGCTATGGGACAGCCAGGAAGTGGCCATGCTCAGATTTGAACCAGGGCTGCCAGGCCCCTGAGTTCCTGACCATGGAATGAAACTGCCCATAGGCCCAGGGTCTGGCGTGGCTGAGCCGTGATCTGTCTAGTCACCGTCCCAGGCCTGTGCCCTCCTGGGCTCTAGCGCCTGTGATGGGAATGGCGGACTAAAGGCACTAAGAATTTTCAGTTTTTAATTCGTTATTTATCACAGGGTTTCTCCCCGTGGGCACTGCTGATGCCGAGGTCTGGCCGTTATCCGTTGGGGAGGCCTGTCCTGGGCGCTGTGAGGGGTTGAACAGCATCCCTGGCCCCCACCCACTCAGTGCCAGGAACATCCCCAACGTGATAACCACAGATGTCCCCAGACAAAAATATCTCACCCCCTAGTTGAATAAATAATATATTTACTGCTTGACATCTTGCTCCACCCATAACTGCCAGCTTTGGCCATGATGGAGCTGAGATCGTCCTTGTTTTCAGGTGGGGAAACTGAGGCCACAAAGTGGCCATTGTGGTGTGGGATAGAGATCACAGGCTTCTAGTCCTGGGCTACAATCCTGGCTCGATCATGTGACATAGGAGGGACTGTATTCTCATTCACATAGGCACCTACAGTGTGCCAGGCACTGGCTTAGACACAAAGGCAAAACAAACATCTCATCCCCTTCCAGAGCCGCTAGTCTCTTAAGGGAGAGACACTGTGTGTTGGATGGGGGACATGCCTGAAAGCAAGATAAGCAGAAGAGAACATGAGGGCATGGGGGAGACCACAGTGAGCAGGTGGTATCTGTGCAGACTTAAAGGAACTGAGACATGTACTCAGTGGTATCTGCGGGAAAAGGATCCCAAGCAGGGGGTCCAAGCCTGGTTTGTTGGAGGAATGGCCAGGAGGCCTGGGACTGGAGAAGAGAGAGGAAGTGAGGGTGCGCAGGGGACAGGGCAGGTAGTCCAGAGCTGTGTGGGCTTGGGGAAGACTTGGGCTTTTACCCCTAGGAAGTTGGCAGTCCTGGAGGGCTATGAGCAGAGAGGCTGTACCTGACTCACACGCTCACTGGCACCCTCTGGTGGCTCCTGTGGGGAGGACAGACCATTGTGGGTGACGGTAGGAGCTGAGGGAGTATGGTGGACAATGATGGGGTGTGTGTGATCCAGGATGTCAGCATCTGTCATGTAGCAGGAGCTGGCCCAATGGGCATTCCCTTCGTGGTCCCTTAATTGCTGACTCCATTACTGTAGGTGTTGGTTGCCGTCTAGATTCAGATCCAGGTCTCCATCTTCATGGCTGGATTATCTTGGCCCTAGTAGGTGGGTCTGTTTAGCAGGAGCCCTGTCATCTGGGGCCCAGGAGGGGATCTGTGGGCACCATGGTTGGCACTGCCAGCTTCAGAGGATGACCCAGGTCCTCGGGGAGCCCTTAGAGGTGAGGCCGTGAGGCTGCGAAGAGCCTGGAAGAACTGCTGAAGTGTCACCAGCCAGCGCCAAGAGGAGTGATTTCTGCTGTGGAAATGGTTCCTGGTCCTGTGGGGCCAGTCCAGGCAGGGTTGAAGGGGACAAGGGGTCCCTGGGTCTGGCACCAGATTCTTCTCTGCAGAACCTGAAATGGAAAAATGGCAACCAGGCCTTTCCTAGCCTCTGCACTGTTGCCATCTCCACTCAGTCCCTTCGTCTAAGGGACGGGGACCGCTGGAGTGCTCTCAGTAATGCAGACCCACAGCCCTGTTTATCCAGTGTGCTGTCTGCAGGGCTTACGAGCCAGGTCGGATCCAGTTGGAATCCTAGCTTTTGGCCCCTCACGAGCTGGGAGACCCCAGGCAGGTCACTCATCCTTTCTGAGCCTCAGTTTTGCCCGTCCCTAAGCCTCACTGGGCCTAGCACAAAAGGAGTACTTACTGGCACAAACTGTGCCCATACCCAGTACATATTTCTTGTGTCCCGGGCTCCTTTGCCAAGAAGAGGAGGGGAGAGAATGAGAGAATCTGAGCATCCACAGGAACTTTCTAGTGGGGAGTGCAGCGGGTGGAGTTCTCCTGGGCTGGCTGGGATGCCGGAGCCATTCGGAGAGAGGCAGAGCGGGAGACTGCTACAGAGAGGAGAAGTCCAGGGGCGAGCGTGGGCAGCCTCTTTGGGCCTGGTGTGAATGGGCATCAAAGTCGAGCCCCATTTTTTTTCAAGGGTCACTGGACACAGGAGGTATGAGGGGGTCCTGGGGGGTGGGCTGCCTGCACTCGCCCTGCCGCGTGTCACATAGGTATTTTAGCCCAGCGGGGTCAGGGGGACATCCAGGCAGTGGTAGGGACAAAGAGGCTCTTCACCTGGCCCGCCGTAACCAGAGAAGCCTCCCAGGGAAGGCGCTGGCCCGCTGAGGCTGGGGCTGTCAGGTGAAGGGAGGTGGGAGGGACCCCAGGAGGGAAGGGACAGCAGGGCTCTTGGTGTGTCTCCTTCCCCAGATTGGTGGGTGAGGGGTGTGTTCCCCACTCTGATAAAGAAACAGCTATGTCTTCTGCAGCTGCTCTGCCCTTCTGTCCAGCCTCTCTCGGAGTATTTTCCCAGAAGTAGGATTCTTGACCTGGCCACAGTGACTCCCTGTGGCCTTGGCTGGGGACCCACATGTCTGCAGCCGCCATTCCCGAGGCTCAGAGGAGTGGCGGGCAGTCAGAGCCAGGGAGGCGGGCCTAGCCCTGGGCTCAGTGCGGAGCAAAACATCTAAATCGGGCTCAAGGCCTGGAGGTGATTAAGAGCATTGATGCAGTCTTGGGGACAGAGAGACCCAGGTTCAAATCTGGGTGCTGTCGTTTCTGAGCTCTGTGACCTTGTGCAAGGTTGTTAACCTTCCTGAATCTGTATAGTCTCATCTATACAATGGGATTAACAGTCATTGCCTCGGAGTTGAGTGAGGTCACACATGCTGCACGCAGTGGGTCTACCGATTTTTAAGAGAGATAGCCAGGGTAGACACATGGTCACATCAGTGGGAGCAGGGCCTTGAATGAGGGGGGTGAGGCCGGTCAGACCACTGAGATGGGTTCCCCGTTTTGTTCAAAGCTTAGCCTGAGCCATGGATGGGAAAACTGGGGGGCTGTGGGCACCCAGACTTGGAACCCGAGGCTTCCTTGAGCTTCTTGGTGCTTCTGAGCAGCCAGAAGTTTTCAACTGAACGCTTGTGACCCTCTGCCGATTTGGGGAGCTCAAGAGACCTGGTGTTGCTGCGGTTTGTATTGGTCAGCCCCTTTTCTGCCTCTCCTCAGACGCCAGACTTTTTCTTAATAGTCTCCCTAATCAGCTTACCTTTTTACTGAGTCCTTTAAAAACATTTTAAAATTTATCTTTAAATAGTTCTAAATCTAAAAAAAGTACCGAGCCATGAAGCCTCCTTCTGCCTGTGTCTAGCCATGTTGTTTCTGTCCCTGGAGGCAGCCACAGATTCTTTATTTTTATTGATTGATCGATTGATTGATTTTGAGAGAGAGATTGATTTGTTGTTCCACTTAGTATGCATTCATTGGTTGATTTTTGTATGTGCCCTGAGTGGGGATCGAGCCTGCAGCCTTGGTGTATCAGGATGATGCTCCAAATAACTGAGCCACCCGGCCAGGACCAGCAACCACTGGTCCTAAACACACAGACACTTGCACACACGGCACATACAGTCTGTCTTTCCCCCGTTTCATTTTTCTTATCACACACACAATAGCATCCAATAGAGTTTTTTTGCCCCTCGCTTTTTTTCATTTCATGATTTTTTAAAAAAGATTTTATTTCTTGACTTTTTAGAGAGAGGGGAAGAGAGGGAGAAAGAAAGGGAGAGAAACATCGATGTACAAGAGATAAACCAATCGGCCGCCTCTTGCATGCCCCCAACAGGGGAACCTGGCGCGCAGCCCAGGCATGTGCCCTGACTGGGAATCAAACCAGCGACCTTTTGGTTTGCAGGCGGGCAGTCACTCCACTGAACCACATCAACCAGAGTTCATTCCATGATGTTTTGCTGTTTTTTCTCTAGTAGTTCATCTGAAAAACATCTTACTCCTTTTTGTAGCGGCATAGTATTCCACTTCGTGACCAGCTCAGTATGCACTTGATCATTCCCTTGTAGTTGGATGTATCAATTATCCCCCTCAGACTTCGTAAGCATGCTGCAGCCCTTAAGTCCGCTGGTAAAAAGCCTCAGAAGTAACTGAATTCATTTTATGGGATACATTGTAGCATGGCTGAGTAGAAATCCAGTATCCCTTTGGGCAATTCAGAGGTTACTGTGAGAAGTCAATAAAAAGGAAACAATGTTATTGAACTATGGCTGGACACTGCAGCCTGTGCTAGGTGCAGAGTTGAGGCTGTCTGGAAATGTTAAAGACGTATGAATTCCCACTTGACACTTTCTTGGAAAGACTGTATGATGTATGAGATCGTTGTGAGGGGCAAAGCCAGCCTGGTTTGAATCCCTCCTCAGCCACCGGATGGCTGCATGTCTGAAGCAAGTGCCTTGCCTGGTCAGTGCCTCAGTTTCCTCATGTGTGAAATGGGAATTTTGATAGCCTTGCCCCTCAGCACTGTCAGAAGGATTAGATGTTACTAATCTTAAATGTTACTAACCTGCTTGGTGCCTCGGTTTCCCCACATGTCTCACCAGGGGATTAGACCAAGTTATTGCCTTCTAAGTCTTTTTAGGACTAAGGACCCTTCAGAGTTTGGCTTGTTGCCACTGGGGGCCTCCAGGTGCTGAATTTGGTGGGGTCTCCCTTTCCACTACTCCCTGTGGCACTGAGCCGGTGCGCCCACGTGAGGTTGTGTCCACATAGCAGTGTGTGTGGCTGTTACATCCAGGTGGTGGTGGGATGGGGCGGGGCTGTGTAGACCCCGGGGCAACCATAGCGCCTTGGCAGGGAGCGGGGGGCATTCAATGGCAGCATTTCTTCACCTTCCTCGTCTCCCCAGCCCTTCCGTTGGGCCCACGTGCTAACTCCATGGCCAGGCAGGGGATGGGGTGTATGTTTACATGTCCCTGTGAGGTCCCGGTCACTTACCTGGGCCCACTGGAGCCCCTCTTTTTCCTCCTCTATCCCCAGAGCCCCCCAGGTTCATTAAAGAACCCAAAGACCAGATCGGTGTGTCGGGAGGTGTGGCCTCCTTTGTGTGCCAGGCCACGGGCGACCCCAAGCCACGGGTGACCTGGAACAAGAAGGGAAAGAAGGTCAACTCGCAGCGCTTTGAGGTGAGTTGGGGTGAGGGGATGCAGCCTGAGGCAAGTGCCCCCCAGACCAGGGCCGCAGCGGCTCAGTCACAGAAGAGGTCACAGAAATGTTCCCCATGGGCAGCCAGGGCTGGGCAGGCCTGGCCGGGTACCCTCTCCAGCCACGGCCCTTCTCCCCCCCGCTGCCCCCCATGCGACCTGTCTGCTCAGCGAGGGCCCTGCCAGGCTGGCTCGCTCTGCCACCCTCGTGTTGCGTGGTCTCAAGCAGGGCCCTGCCTTCCCTGAGTTTATCTCACAGTCACACAGACTCACATCCAACACCACTGCTCACAGAAAGGCACCCGTACACATGCACATGATCAGATGTGTAGGCTTCCACAGCCCACACACCTTCACATGCCTATCACACAGACTTAATGTGCATATCACACACCACATACACGTAGTACTCTACTTATATGTACCCAGGCCCAGTTTCTGCCTCTAGTGCATGCACATGGGACAGGGCATATGCAACCCTCCAGTTCCTCTCCATGGACCCCTGGAATCCCAGCTTCACCTTGACCTTTCTCCCCTGCCCACGGCAGACGATCGAGTTTGACGGGAGTGCAGGGGCCGTGCTGAGGATCCAGCCACTACGGACACCCCGGGATGAGAACGTATATGAGTGTGTGGCCCAGAACTCGGTTGGGGAGATCACGGTTCATGCCAAGCTCACTGTCCTCCGAGGTATTGGGTTCCCCAGTGTGGGTGGGGGAGGAACTGGGCCCTAGGCTTTGGGAACAAACACCAAAGGCATCTGTGAAAGTCTTGCTTTGGATTTTCTCTTTGGGACATCTCAATCTCCGTTCTCTAACCCCTAACACCACTGAGCCCAGAGCTTATCGATAGAATTTAGCAAGCCTTTGCAGCAAAGAGGAGTGTTAAGAGACTAGAGTCATCTTCATTTTTTATTTTAATCATGCTCTCCTGATTACAAGAGGCTGACCAAACCCAAACTGGTTCAAGTAAGAAAGAGAATTCACTGGTTCATGTAATTAAAATGTAAGCAGGGTACCAGCTTCAGGTTCAGCTGGATCCAGGAGCACAGAGTTCTCAGAGCTTACCCTCTCACTGCCTCTGGGCTCATTTTCTTCCAAATCAACTATATCCTCGGTGAAATGCCTTCTAGTACCTCCAGGCTTCCAAGTCCCCAGCCTAAAGGAAGGAAGGACCACATGACCCAGGACTGGTACACACTGGCCCAGCTTGACCATGCCCGAGCCAGTTATTGTGGCTGGAGGAACAATCAGAGGATTCTCATTGAGAGAGCTCTCCCTGGAGTCCAGGGTGTGTCAGCCACTTAGGCAGTGTCAGCAAGGTGTGGTATCCCCCAAAGGACTCAAGGAGGAATAGATGCTGGGCAAGCAGAAGCAGCTGCCCCCGCTTCCTCATACGTTCACACGGATCCTGTGGGAACACTGCTTTGCTGGGCTGCTTGCTGGTCTCTTTCAGGTGGGCTGGGGCACCAGAAAATTGCTTCCTCATTATAAAACAGACACATTCAGACAGTCTTGCCACAGATTCCCACCCAGCTGCTCTCTTCTGCCTTCTCTGTTATAAGGTGGTTTTAGTCCAGGGGCCTACAACTTGAGTTCAAATCCTGGAGCTGCCACTCTGAAGCTGTGTGATGTTGGCCAAGTTAATGAAAGTCTCTGGGCTGCATTTCCCTCACCCCTGGAATGGGATAATAATGATACTCAACACAAGGGGTGGTTGCATGAATCAGATGAGTGGATGATGCAAGTGAGAGACTCATGCAGTGCTATACAGGGAATGAACACTTGGTCAAGTCTGCCTGTCTGATGTGATTATTATCATAATTGTTGTCATTCTGGCTTGAACAAGAAAGCATGGCCACCAACCATTCTGCAGCTCTCAGGTGGGTGGGTTGTTCCTGTCACCTGCAGGGATGCCCTGACCCTCTCTGTTCTGTTCTGTATGTATGGGCCACAGTTAGGTGGGAGGTGGCCCCACACGTGGCTCCCGTGGTGGCATTCTTCCCATCACCTCCAGGGCAGCAATGCTGTGGTCAGCTTGGAGCCCTGGGAAGAGGCATCCCATTGGCCCCAGAGGAGTGTTGTCCCAGACCCTGGTGTGTGACCTCTGCCGGGTCCCTCACCCCGAAAGCTCTGCTGTGATCATGTAGAAATTCTTAATGATTTTTTAGCCAGAGGCCCTGTCGTTTCATTTTACGTGGGTCTGGGAGTCTGTCCTGCAGAGGGAGGAGGGAGGAATAGGGAGGAGTCCGACACTTGGCCCGCCTTGCCCCTTCCCAGCAGATATTTTTGCCCTGACCTTTCCTGGGCACAGACGGATAGCCTGCCTTCCCTCACCCGGTGCCAGCCGCCATTGTAAGGGCTCAGAGAGTTAAAAGAACAAGCTGTGAATCTATTAAGTGTCCTGGGTGTCTGGAAAAGCTACGTGTCTGCTCCCTGCCCCCTATCAAGGCCTCTTTGGCATCTCTCTGTGCTCCAGCTGCTAGAAGGACGCGGTGCTGGGGCTGGGCAGCCAGCCCAGGGCGTTTGACCCAGGAACGCCTGGCCTCCCCAGCCCCAGGCGCTGAGCCCCAATCCCCACCCCCGGCTGAAGGAGGAAGGTCTGAGCTGCTGGGCCCAGCTTTCCCTCCTTCTCCTCTCCCTCCCCTACCATCTGATTGTGGACTCCACTCACGCCTCCCACGCCGTTGTTTTAATTAAACTCCGAGGAATAGGGCACAATGTGGTACGCGATGAACATTTTTGTTTAATTAGGAGCTCACAACAACGTCAGGCAGCCGGGGCCTTCCCCCAGCACCCATGTGCCTGCTCCCACCCTGGCAGGGTGCCACCCGCACGTGCTCACGGGGACCCCAGCAGAGCTGCATATACCTGGAAGTACATACACATAGAACATGCGTGGGGTGTGGGTGCATACATGGCTGAACACACATGCATACACAGGAAGTGGGAGCACAGAGGACTGCAGGCAGACCCAGCTTCTAGCTGCACAGGCCAGCACTGAGAACTGAGGCCCGGTTACTTGGGCCTTAGCCTCTAGTGATGTAATCAGTACTAATGAGAACCACCTCGTAGAGTCCTGCTGCCCCCTCAGACCCCGGTAGGACCAGGCCCAGTTTGAGGGTTCAGCAGCTGCCATCCCAGCCTCCTCCTGGTGCAACCAGGCCTGGGTGCAAATCCCAGCCTCGCCGTGTTCTGGCTGTATGACCTGGGGCCGATAAGTGTCTGTCTGAGCCATTGTTTCCTCCTCTGAAATAAGCCCCTCTCTGAGGCGCGCACAGGCTAGTACATAGTTAGCTTTCAGGCCTGGGGACTGGGACCACTTGCCCTCCATGCAGCGGCCCTTGCATGGGCCACAATCACAGCCTCTCGTTCCACTGGGGAAATAAGGTGGTGTGGCTCCCAGCCAGGGCAGCCGATCCCTGAGCTCTCCCCTGGAGGGGTGGCCATGTGATAACCGGTCCTCTGACCTGGTTTTCCTGTCTCTGCCCTCAGAGGACCAGCTGCCCCCTGGTTTCCCCAACATCGACATGGGCCCCCAGCTGAAGGTGGTGGAGCGAACACGGACGGCTACGATGCTGTGTGCTGCCAGCGGCAACCCTGACCCTGAGATCACCTGGTTCAAGGACTTCCTGCCCGTGGACCCCAGTACCAGCAATGGGCGCATCAAGCAGCTGAGATCGGGTGAGTGCAGGTGGGCAGGAGGACCTGGAGGCCACAGAGGGCAGCAAGGGGAAAGCAGCTTCCCCAGGGCCCAAGCCCTGTGTGCCAGTGGGAGACAGAAAGGCAGAGGCGACAGGTAGCCGTGGAGGCATTGATGATGGGGAGAGTGTCTTCAGAGCTAAACCAGTGGGGATGTGGGTGTCATGGGGCATAGACTGGCTGGGGTGATGGAGAGCTGTGGTAGGAGGAGAGTTCTTTAATGTCCAAGTGGGCATATAATGGGCCCGGTTATGCACAATGATGGGGACCTGTGGAGGCCCCAGGGGCACGGGGTCTCTAGTACCCAGCAGTGGGTTCCCAACAAGGTGTAGTTAGTTCTAGGTGTGGAAAGCCACAGAGGATGGGGGCTGTCTGCGGTGCCCCAGTAGTGGGGACACAAAGTGGAATAGGCAACCAGAGGGATGGGGAGCCATGGTGGGGGGTGAAGAAGGCCATTTGCAGTGCCTAACCACTGAGTATCTAACGGGGGACACAGTGAAGATAATGGAGAGCCATGGGAGGTGGTGCGGGGAGAGCGTCGTCTCTGCTGAAGCAGCAGACAGATAAGGTTTGGGAGCCATAGAGAGCTGCGGGACAGTGTCCCCAAGACCGAAGCCGTTGAGGGAGCTGTGGGGCAAAGACAGGCAGCCTAGCCTGCTGGGCTAGGCGGCTTGGGACAGAGCAGTGACTGGGGCACCTTAGGGGTGGGCGGTCCCACAGCTGCATCTCAGCACAGCACCCATGTGCCCCACCTGGGAGTCCACGTGTCTGGGGGGTGCTCTGTGTGTGTTGTGTTCGTTTCCCCCGCTTCACGATGTGTCTGCACGTGTGTACCCGGGCCCCTGTGCTGGTCTGGTCTGTGGGCACACGCAGGCCGTGCCATTGGCGCACGGGTTCGCCCTTGCCCCGGCCAGAGCTTACCTGTGCACATCTCAGCCACACATGTGCCCACGTTACCGTCCCTTCCATGCACCTGTACCCTGGGCAGGCCCCCCACATGCACACGTCTCAGGCTACCACCCCCCTAGCCCTTGCGTGTTGCAGACGTGTGTGGTAGGGTTGTGGCCATGTGTACTCACGCACATTTTGACCCGTTGTGAGTACACATGTTAGAGCGCATCCCTTTTTGCCTTCTCTCTCCCCTTCCTTTGAGGACTCTGCCTCGGAGCCACCTGTGCCCGAAGGCCTCTCAGTTGTCCTCAGTGTCCCTTGCTCACTGCCCAGCTGCACCTGCCAGGGAGCCTGTCTGCCCACCCTCTGCTTTCTGTTCTGCTCCCCGGGGAAGACCTAAGCTCTGGAAAAGGGCAGACATTAAGCCCAGAATTTCTGCACTGGGGAGAGAGAGAGAACCTGACCCCTCCCTACCTGTCTGGGGATACTCGCAGCTTTGGGGGTTCAGCTGGGAGAATGATGGCAGCCTTGGGGATCCAGTTGCTTCCTTATTGGCTTCCACCATCATCGCCCCAATACAATGAAACCATTAAGAACACGAACCTCAGGGCCTGACAGCCTGGGTCAGATGTCAGCTGTGTCCTGGAGCAAGTCCTTTATGGGTCTCAGTGTCCTTATAAAATGTGCCTGTTCCCTGACGTTACTGGGAGGGGCCCAGGACAGAATGCCTGGCACGTAATAGGTGCTCAGCAAACATAAACTGCTTCATTCATCATAATAAATCTGATTATTCTGACACCCCCCTCCCCACCCTGCTCCCGTGAGTATACAGACTTCTGCATAACCACCTGTTAATGATCCTGTTCTCTTTTTCTTGTCCCTCTGTTGTAAACGTTCAGAAACCTTTGGTAAGTCTCATTTCTTCACCGTGTCAGCAACTAACGTTCCCCCTTTGCTCCCTTGTCCCTTCCCCCCCAGACTAACAGCCACTGTGACAGTAACTGTGACCCACTCTACGTGGCATGTTTACTAACCCAGCCCTCTCCACCAGCACCCCCCACCGGCCACCGAGTCCTTCCCAGCCAGGCGCCAGGGAGCTGCAGAGAGAGGACCCCGAAAGGAAAAGAGGAAAAGGGCAAGGCCACGCAGGGGCCCCCTGGAGCTTCACGTAGGACGTGCACCCGCCCCGCTCTGGGCCTTAGTGCCTCTGGGAGACGGTGCAGTTACGGAAGTTCGGGGGCTGGGGCTGGGATGCGAGGGGAGTATTCTAGCTGGGCTGGTGCTGAGCAATACTCATCCTCTTTTCCCAGCATCTACCCTGAATCCCCCCGAAACCAGCTGCTGGGCTTATTCTTACTAAGGTGAGAATGAGTGAGAGTGGCCCATGATTTTCCTTATCTTCCTTGGGGTACACCCTTTTCCTCTCAAAATATAGTGGCCGTGGACAATTTGGCCATCTTGGGAAGAAGTCCTGTTCTCTAACCTCTGTAGTTTCTACCATCATACTCCACGTGTAGTGAAACGTCACAAAGCAGGGCCCACCTAGCTTCCCAGTTGCCCCGGATTCTAGTTCTCCACGTTGCAGCCTTAAGGCAAATTCCCATTTCCTCTGTGTAGAGACGAGAGAGTGGCCTTGCCGGGTTGAGGATTTCGTAAGAAATAATATGGGGGTCCTAGAAAGTTCAGGCTGCGGGTTCCCTCTGCTGACAGGCTGGGTAGCTGGGTTGAAGGCCCACCCCTGCCTTTGACTCAGTGTGGCAGCCCCCCTTTGCCTGTCTGTAAGGTGGGCCTGGGCCATGAAAAGGAGCTGTTTTTTCCCACCCTGGACAGCTTCTCTGCCCTCGCCTTGGGGTCCCCTTGTCCTGTCAGCGTTACCAGCTGCCATCAATGGAGTGGGGGAGGGGGTTGATAGCCCCTTAAGAAGGTGAGCTGAGGGTGTGACTGCAGTCCAGACCTCCTTTTCCTGTCTGACCGAGCTGTCCCTGCCCCCAGTACCCAGGCGGACTCACAGCTAACCCTTTTTTCCTCTTTTCCTTTTGGAAGTAAAGGAGGCTGCAGGGCCCTCCCTCTGCCCTTGATCCCCTTTCACTACCCTCCCCTGTCTTTCCTACTTGGCCTGTCTGTAACACCTTCCCTTTGCTTTATTAAGGCCCGGCCCTGGGGCCCTAACCAGTCTCCCCCCACCGTCTCTAACAAGATCCCTGACATCCTCCTTGCTCCCTGTCCCTCCCAAGAAGGAAAGAAGGAAGGGAGGCCCTGGACCTCCCTCCCTCAGCCCAGAAGGGGGGCAAGCCAACAGGGCCAGGCCAGGCCACAGGCCTTCCTGGGGCGTCGTGCTGCCCCTCCTTCCCCAGGAGTGTCCCGCCTTGCTTACAGGAAGCCCTCCTGACTGACAAGCCCCCAGACCCACCCTGCTCCCTGGAGCCTTGCCTCATCTTCCTCAGCAAGGTCTGCAGGGTCCTTAGACCTAGGCTGGCTCGGCTCCACCGGGGTCAGAGTGAACAGGCCTGACTCAGGGTCCAGCCTGGCCTCCCTTGGGGCCCCTGGCCCCTAGGGCTGCCTCCTGTCATTCACCTGACTCTCTCTGCTTCCCTTACAGAAAGCACTCCGATCCGAGGTAAGAGGCTCCTTACTCGCCCGCCCACTGCTCATGCTTTCTCGCTGCCCACCCAGACCCCCAGGCTCCATGAGGGGCTGCCTCAGGCCCCCCCGCCGCGTGTCTCCTTGCCACCCTGTCCAGTGTCCTTCCATTCTCTGTGTCCGTGTGGCTATCTGTGGCTTGGGGGCTGAGTCTGGCCATAGTGGCTCCTCAGGCTGCCTCGCTGCAAGAAGGGGGCCGTCGCCTGCTCAGGAAGGGACAACACTCCCCCCATGCCCACCCACAGTGCTAGAAACCAGGGTTGCGAGCCTCGCTCTGTGTGCAGCCCTCATCTGTCTCCAGCCTCGGTCTTGCCATCAGCAAAGTGAGCGTGCAGGAGGGGTCTTCCAGCTCCGAAGCTTTGATCTGGGGTGGGGCCCAGCCTGAAGGAGCAGGGAGACAGGCAGTCTCAAAGGCCGGGCCTGACTTGAGCCTCTGGGTGCTGCTCCAGAGACTAGACTAGAATAGACCTGGATAGGAGACCAGGAAAGTGTCAGTGTCTAATCCTGGCATTACCATGAAATGCTGTGTGACTTAGAGCAGCCTCTCTGCCCTCTCTGGGCCTCCATAGCAATACCCACCTTCCCGTTTCCCCAGAGCCTCAAGGTTGGAGAAAAGTAGCAATGCTATATGGGGGCAGGCCCCCATCCACCTCCCAAGTGAAGCGGCCCATGTCATTCCCATGGGACAACCGCAAACAAAGCTAGGAGAAGGGGCCTTTTCGGGGGCTTGGCCTATTCGGGGGAGGGGCCTATTTCAGACTCGGTGCCGGGGACTCTGACTGAAGCCTGTGATCCTGACACACCTGGAGATATTCACTCACTTTTATTTATAGGTCAGCAAGCACTTGGGTCCAGGCCTGCAATTCAGACACACCTAGAGATGTTCACTCATCTTTATTTACTTGAGAAAGTGAGGGTTTGCCCTGTTTTGGTGTCAGGTGTTCTGGGGGAAATCCTGGCACATTTGCATTTACTCCTGGGCACTGTAGTGCCCGATCGAGGCCTGTGCTTTCCAATATTTTTGAGAAGTTTCATTCATTCTTCTGTGTTCACGGAAAGTGAAGTCTGCTTTGGGCCTGTGATTTCTCACATGCTGAGAGGAAATTGGTCCTATTTTCGTATACTTCACAGGTACACCAAGGTCTGTGAATTGGGCCGGTGCTTTCAAATGTGCTTGAGAAAATTGGTTTCTTCTTTAAATTTTTATTCATTCATGACCAGCAAATTCTTTGATCTCGGCTTGCAGTTTCAAACATGCTCGATGTGTATCAGTCTCAGCGCCATTTGCTTTAGCTATCTTCAGGGACCACCAGTCCTGGAACTTCGTTCAGACGCCCTTGAAGAACTGCAGCCCTGCCTGGGTTGACCTGTGGGCACTGCGGCCTTTGCGGCCCACGATCCCAAACGCACTCGAGGAACCCAGACCCATGTTCACTTGCGCGCGGGTGCCGGGCAAAACCAGCAAAGCACCCACCAGCTCCCTGACTTCGCGCATCACCTGGGGTGGCCTGTTAGGTGGCAGGGTCTCTGGAATGACGGCTGCGGGTTAGAAATGCGAACCCTGTCTTTCCCCTTTGCCTGGGCAGTATCACTTGGTGCTTTTGCAAACACACCTTCAGGGGACACGCTCCCCCCAGCTCATAGTTCACCTTGGCAGCCGTTCGTGAAGCCCCAGCCCCGTGACCAGCTACTTTCACAGTGACGGTGGAGGGTTTCTGGGGAATGTGGTGTGTTCCGGACAGTATGGTGCTAGACTCAGGGTGGGGGGAGATGGGCCAGGGAGGCGCCGGCCCAGCTGTGGCTTCTAGGCTAACTCACCTCTTTCATCTGCCTCTCCGGCCCAGCCAGAACAAGAGATGGGCCAGATGGGACTCTGGGTAGAGCCCTGGCAGCCCACCACCGGGCCTCCCCTGACTGGCTAAATCGTCTCCGTTCTCCCCACAGGGGCTCTGCAGATTGAGAGCAGCGAGGAGACTGATCAAGGCAAATATGAGTGTGTGGCCACCAACAGCGCAGGCGTGCGCTACTCCTCCCCTGCCAACCTCTACGTGCGAGGTAGGGAACGCCGTGTCCAGGTCAAAGGCAGGGACCCGCCCCATCCCGTCCCCCTCCCTCCTCGGGCTCACAGCCTCCGGGCTCCCCTGTCCCCTGCAGACCTGAGCAGGAGGACCTCCCTGCCCTGCTGTGGCAGGGCCTTGGGCCAGGTGTCATCCCTCTCCAGATTCAGTGTCCTTGCCTACGAAATGGGGGCAGCTTAAACCCTCACCCCTGTGCCTTATGATGGACGCCCAAGTGGGGTACAGGTCTTGGGGGGGTGGGGCAGGAGGGGACAGGGCAGGGCCGGGGGAGGGCTTCAGTCTTCAGCCTACAGGGCCGGGGGAGTCTGCAGGCCTCTGCCCCACCCCGCCCGCCCACCCGAGTCAGCTTCTTCTGTGGTGTGTCGTGCGTGCCTCCCCTTGTCATGTGCTCGCTTCGCTTCTCCAAAATCCGTGGCCTCGTAGCTCGCCTCACCGCCCCCCCCCTCCAGCACCCTCCATCTAAGAGCTGGGGACAGGTCCTCAAGGGTGCCCCTCATCACCAGCCCTGCACCCTCAACTTTCCCGGAGCCCACTGCCCTCTCTCCTGGTCACCCTCAGAAGGGACTCATGTAGGCCCGAGCGAGGCCAGCGCCTGGTGCCCTCTCCAGGCCGCCAGTCTTACCCCACCCAGAGGCAGGGGGTTGTTGCCCCAGCCCCCCACCCACCCAAGGAAGCCCCAGGCAGCATCCACACACACTTCTTTTTGGGTCCCTTGGTGTCCCCTCAAAGGTCCTGGGGGCTCCTCCTGCCCCAGATGCATCCGTCAGCCCCCTTGTCCCTGAGCGGGTTCGCTTTGGTCCTTTCAGAAATTTTAATCTGCCATGTCCTCCACTGTTTTTGTTCCTCTGTCTCCCACCTCCTGACGGATGTTTCTGATCAGATCAGCTTCTGCCAGCCAGGAAATGGGCCCGTTCAAACCCCAGGGCTGTCCAATTGGCTCTGTACCCTTGGCTCCATCATGCTCCTTTTCCAGGCCTCAGTTTCCCCCTTTCAACATAACAAGACCCTGCCATTCTCCACCTGGGAGGCCAGGCAGCTCCTCCTTTACCCGCAGCCCCACGCAGCACAGCCCCACTGGCCCTGAAGCAGCTCCTTGGTTCTGCACCTTGGGTTTTGCATCTGGTCTCTGAGGAGGAGGCTGCACGGAGGGAGGGGACGGGGACGCGGGTGGGCAGGCGGGCAGGGGGCACACCTTTGATCTGCTGCCACGGCCCCTCTGGTGAGTTATAGTGCGTCCATGACTCCAACTGACCGGTCTTCATCTAACCTGCTTATTTTTCTGCAAACACCTGGGATGGGAATGTCTAAGTCTGGCAGAGCTCAAGGAGAGTGTGGACAGCAGGAATGGGGCAGGGCGGGGGCGGGGCCTCTAGCAAGGGTATGACAAGGGAGGGGGTCCTCTGTGTCCTCAGCCCCCCAGACGGGGGGGTCCCTGGCATGTGCCTCCTTCCTTTGGGGGGGGGGATCCAGCCTCCCAATCTTGGCCTGGGTCTCAGACGCTCCAAAATTGAATTTAAAAAAAGAATCGTGGAAGGCATATGTAGATCTTGTTTGTCAAGGAAGGAGTGGAGGAAAGGGAAAAGGTCATTGCTGTTCTTTTCTATTTTTTAATTTTAATTTTTTTTCTTTGGTTTAAAGAAAAAAACAAACTATTGCAGCTTTTAGCCTTGGGAAGTCCTCTTTTTACTCTCTGTATCTCCCCTATTTTTTCTCTTCTCCCCATGTCATTGTGTTCTGCATCAAATCCCCTTTACATCCCTCAGAGCTTCGAGAAGGTTGGTGTGTTTTTTTCTTTTTTACTTTCTTTACCCACATTTTTACATTCTGAAAGTGACATGCACACACACGAACTACACCCAGACACACACACAGATACACACAGACACACACGTGGAAAATGATAGAAAAATGAACTAAAAAAGTAAAAACAACGGAGTATAAATAATAAGCGCAAAGCAAACAAAACAAAACAAAACAAAAAACCACCAAGCGAGAGCAAAAACCTAGAAAGACACGAAAATCTCAGCCGCGCCCAGCCCGGCCTAGGGCAGGCCGCACACATGCGATGCTTGCATTGTGGTCGCCTCTATGCATCCGTTGGTAATGTTGTTGCTAAGTTTTTTGCACTCCTCGTCGTCATGGTAACTTGGGCCTGATGCATGCTGGGAGAATGTAAAAATTTCTCTGCATGCCACTCTTGTCAGTTCGGTTTGGTGAATTCTCAACGCCTTCTGTTGGAGTGTTTTTCGTCTTCTGTTTCGTTTTTCTCTTTCAGTTTTCTTCATTTTCCTTTCTTTATTCCTTTTATTTAATTATGAGGGTTTTTATTTTTGGGTTTTGTTTCGTTTTAGGGGGGAAAAAACCGATCTGTTCGTTATTTTTTCCCCCTCCCATTCCCTTCACCCAGCCCTCTTCTCCTCCAAAGTGTTTTGTCTTTGGTTCTGTCTTGTATTTACGTGCTATTTGGTTTCAGTTTCTTGGGCTGAGCTGTTCTGTGGTTGTTCTCCAAACGCATTGTGATTTAAAAGCCAGTGTTCCTGTCCCAACTATACTATCTGAGAGGGCGGAAGGGGTCCCACAGCTGGGATGCTGGGGCAGAAAGTGACCACCGGGCTCAAGGGTGCAAGGGATGGGGCCTAAGACAGGTGGTGGGAAGTGGTCGTAGCCCGGGTAGGGGTTGTGGGGAGGGCAACCCAATTTGCTTGACCTCATTGGCCAACCCCCTTTACCCAACCCTGTCAGGCAGCAATACTGGGAGGGGACTTAAGCAAGTACGTTCCCATTCTTCTGCCTCAGCGTGAGACCACCTCCCCGCTCCCGAACAACCCAGCTATGAATGGGCAGTCGGCACTTTGAGTTCTTGTTCAATACAGTGGCAAGTCCAAATGTGGGAAATGGCCACCTTAAACTGGACCATCCTCCCAAAATGATGCATGCTTGGCACATAGGCAGCACTCAGAATGGCAACTGGTGTGATGACTTTGTGGGTCTTGCCTGGGCACAAATATGGAATCACCCATCAGAAAATGTCGCATGACAGACTTTGGAAGAAATACTTGGCAGACTGTCCTGCCCCTTAATGTTATGCCCTCACCTCCCAGGTGATGTTGGCTGATTCCTCCACCCCATCGCAGGCTCTGGGTCTAGTCACAGGTGTCCTTTGTCCAGCAGTACAGCATGGTCACTTTCTGAGTACCTGAGCATCAGAACTGTGGAATTCTGGAGAAAACCCAGGGGAACTTTGGACACAGCCTCTCCCCCTCCTCCCTCTGCCTCCCCAGTTCTCTCTGCCTCTCTCTCTCTTTCAACTTCCTTTCTCTCTGTCTCTCTCACTCTTGCAGACCTTCAGAGATGCACGCTCCCATCATTTGCTCCCTCCCTTGAGTAAAGGCAAACCCTTGAGAGTCCACTCCAACCCCCAAACCAATCTCCAGTAAAGTCCATTTAGATTTCTAATCCCCAGCCCCCAGCTGCTACCCAACATAGATGAAAATTGAGGGCAGAAGTCAGCCTCTTTGGGGGTCACCCGTTCCCCCTCCTGTCCCTTATCTGCCTTCACTGAACTCCAGTGACTAAGTGTAGGGCCACATTGGCAAGAGGAGTTTAGATGCAAAAAGAGGGGATATATTTCTCTTGTCTCCTTTTTAATCCCGTGTGAGAGCTGTCAGGCTGACCCTCAAGGAAGTCCCAAAAGATGGAAGAGAGGAGTCTCCCAGCTCCTCTGCCAAAGTTAGGTCCCAATGAATTGGAACCGAGATGTAGCTAAGGGTCTCTGAAGACCACTTGGATTTTGGGGGCAGTGTAGCTTAGGGATGAGAGCAGACTGTGCTCTAGCAGACCAGGGTTCAGATCCTGCCTCTGCTTCTCCTTGGCTGTGTGACTTTGGGCTGCTCACCATTTCCTCACATGAGCAGTAAGGACTGTTCCTAGTAAGCTAGGAATGTGCCTAGCTTACTGGGTATTTGGGAGGATTCCATTAATGCTCCTCAAGTGCCCTGTGTAGTGCGTGGCACCCCCTGGGGAAAAAAATCATTAGGTTGTTGTAGAGCAGGGAAGTAAGGAGTTTAAGCAGATGACCTGGCCAAGTCACTTCCCTTCATCGGGGACCTCAGTTTCCCTGTTACATATTTCACAGACCCACCGTTTCAATAATATGGCTTACGGGAAATTGCCTTGAAAAGGGCAGAACTTAATTCATTTGCTCAGATTTTATTTTTTGCTAGCGCTTTCCCAAGGCCATGCTGTGATCTCATTTTCTCCTGGCTCTAAACCCATTCCCGTGAGATCAGTGGCCTCCCCAGAGGCATGTCTCTCATCTTACTCCCTGCCACTCCCCCAGGCAGCTCTATGGCCACCGTATCAGAAGGGAACGCAGAAGGCCCAGCTTGGCTGCTAGGTAACCCTTGCAGATAAGTACCAGCAGGCCAGAAGAGATGGGCCACCTGGCTGTTCTGCCCCGGAAGCTACAAGGGTCTTACATTGTTGCCAGAGCAGCCAGTCCTGGAGTTAATTGCAAGGAATTTCTACCCCAAATCTAATTCTTCTTCAACTCATAATCTCTAATTTTACTGATCCTGGGTTGGTCAGGGGGCAGAATATTCAGACTTGCCCTTTTTCTTCTGAACTTTATCTCTGAGATCCAAGGGGGCAAAGTCAAAACTAAGCCCATTTTTTTTTCATGCATTTGGCAGCTGCAGTCCCAGAAATCCCCTGAGGAAGTTGCAGCTCAGGCTTTTGACAAGGTGGGAAGATGATCAGATTACATGCTCCCTGGCTGCTAATGTTCTTTTTTGTCTCTTTAAAATCATAAGCTTTTCAGGTCCAAGTTAGTGTCTAGAGATGGTGTCTTTGTCACTTGGTCCAGCAACATAGCATTATTGAACCACAGTGCACGGGACCCAGTTAAATGGTGTGCCACACACCTATATCATGGGAATATGCAGGGAGAACTCAGAGCAAGCTGGAGTCATGGGGAAGAGACTTAAGACACCATGAGGGATTTGGAGGAGGCCATGCGGGGCTGGGATAATTGAACACCCTGTCTTGAATGCTAAACTAAGAAACTGGAACTCAGCACCCATCACTGGTGGGAGAGGTGGAATGCCCCAACCTCCAGGTGTTCTTCATAACCCTGTATCTGAAACCTGTCCCCCATCTTTTCACATCAGTTCATAGCATGGAATTTTATGAGACAAATTGTCTTTAAAATTAAATTTCTAGCACTAAAGCCTTGTAATTAGTGGATATGACTTCGAAGTGCCCCCCTTACCTCTGGACCCCCCAGAACAGGAGTAGGTGAAGGTACTTGGGCCTGGAACCCCCCTCACCTCCTGTATCTCCAGAAAGACTGCCACTGGGGTGTGTCGGCGAGCTCCCCAGTTCTGCAGAACATACCTAGCCGTGCCAGCCCCAAGGCCCCTGACTCGACCCCAGGGGTAGGTGATGGCAGATCAGGACCTAGACCTTCCCCTCATCCCATCCTCACCCCAAGGGGAGAGGGGGCTCCAGGGTGGGGAGGCAGGCTTTCCTCCGTTTGGACATGGCGGGTGGCGGGGAGGGAGGCGTTCTGCAGGAACACTGAGCTCTAGACACCTCTCGCCTGCTGCCTGCCTCACTCTCTTTGCATCGCTGTTTCCTCTGTTTTTGGTGGGGGGTGAGGGGAACATTAGATTACACCTTGTCATTTGAGAAGCCCCGTGTCTCAGGCTGCAGCAGAGGGGGCAAGGGGCGTCAGGTGATTGGCAAGATGTCATCCCATTTTCTGGTAGAACCAAAAATAAAAAATAAGTGGGGAGAGAGAGGGTATTAAAACAAACAAATAAATAAATGAAGCAAGCGGCAAAATGTTCAGCTCAAAATGCCAACTTGCCAAGGCCGCTGGTCTGCCTGTGGGCCAGAGGGTCCGGCCAGATCCCTCCAGGCCTTGCATGCAGTCCTGATGGCGGAGGGAGCTGGTGGTGGGAGGGGGGAGGCCAGGTGGGGTGCGGGGGGAGAAGATACACAAGGCAGGCCGGTGGGGGTGGTACCCGCCCTCCCTGGGCTATAGGTTGGGGTTCAGCGGAGGGGCTGAGAAACTGGATTTGAAATTAGGCCTCGGACCCCCTCCCTTCCCGACAGGTGTAATCTAAGCTTAACCCGTGGAGGCTGCAGAACTTCTTGGCATCTCTCCCCAGCCCTCCCCACCCTCATCCTCATTTTGGAGTCTGGAGGAGCATCCAACAGCTTCTCTCACCCCAAAATGCCCACCAGAGCCCCACCCCCCACCCCCTCGGAGCTGCGGCTTGCTGATCATTGGGATGTCTGACACTGTCGAGTTCTCTACCTAGTGCTTCAGCCAGATCACCTCACTTTTGAGTTTCCCCCTCACCCTTTCCCACCCTTCTCCCCTGAACCCCACTTTTGGTTTTTGAGTTTATGCCTCTTCCTGTTTGGGGGAGGGGTCGTCTCCCGGTTGCTTTGACGGCTTTTGAGTTGTTTTTCCATGTGAATCGGGGTTTGAAGCGACCCACCCCCATCCCAAACCTGTCACCCCCCACCGCCCACCTTCCTGACCCCCTCACCCACGCGGGTCCCCCCGCTGGGACCCCCGGCTACTCGGTGACGAGAAGAGCTGGAAACGAGAGCCAGCCGGAGCGTGCTGAGGACCAAGGCTGGTGTGGTCCCCTTATAACCTGCCTGGACCCTCCATTCAGGTCGGTAATTGGGGGCGGGGGTCCCGTGGGGCCACTCTGTCCCATGGGCTCCGCGCCCACCTTACTTTCTAACCCGCACCTCAAACTTGCAGCCGGGGGTGGAAAGATGACGTGGGTGGGTTGTCAGCACCAAACTGGGCAGAACACAGCGTCAACCGCCCGTCCTTGCCTGCTAGGAGGATGCCTGGAAGCCTTATGAGACCCCCAAGGGGGCTTCGAGTCACCTGGTGCCAGCGGGCACCATCCTCTCCAAACTCGTGGCAAACCAGCCCTCTTTCTGCAGCACAGCCTTAGCAGTGAATAGGGTGGGTGAGAAAGCAAGTGGGCAAAGTGTCTTAGGTGTCAGCTTCCATGTAACTGATGGCTGCCGGCCATGTTGGGGATTATAAGCACTAAAATTACTGTTGTTGATAAATGCCCTCCCACATCGAACTGACTTATAGTTAACAACCTTGCACAGCAAGTCTTTTACATATTCAAGAAGCCTTGTCTCTACTTCTGAAAAAAGGTGCCTTCCAAATTGTGATACTTCCTAAGGGAAGATATTTTAGGATCAGATGAGAACAGGGTCTTTTGGGTGTGACGTTGAACCTTACAGAGGGGTAAATTGGGCTCACATTTAATCTTTAAATTCTAAAGCTAGGTCTTACCCCCTTCGATGTTTCAACAGTGCCTTCAGTATGAGCCTTTTACTGAAGGCTTCTGGGCATTCCTTACGGTGGCTGCTGGTTATCGTTCAGCTGGTGGTTACTGGGCATCACTCAGCTGATAGCTGTATACAGGTGGCGGGTCCTTCGGCACTCTTTGGTGTCCTCTGCGGGTAAGGACACTCAATTTGGAAGAGCCAAATGCCAAAAAGGGACACCCGGCTATAACTCTCGCTCCTTCCCATGGTGAGAGAAGAGAAGGCTCGCGCTACACGAGGCAGGGCCAGGCATACCTGGCTTCGCCCTCTGGCCCCACCTCTTCCATCCTTCGTGTCTTCCAGCTGGCCGTGTCACCTCGCCGAGCCTCTCCTCCCTCACCCACACCGTAGGCATAAGAACGTTTGCCTCTCAAAGCTGGGAGGGGTAAAGCAAGATGGGGATTCAGTAGAAACTCTTACTGTTGCATTGTTTAAAAAATTTTAATTCTAATTCATCCCCAAACTCTCTTAAGGTAGAGGATGTAGTTGATCTTCCTAGCACCTTGGAAGTCCAGAAGGAAACTTCACTGGTCCCATGCCAGGCCAAGCATCTTCTGTGTCCTAGGCACTGCCCCAGGCAGCTTAATGGTCTCAGCACGTCACCAATTGCCTCCATTTCACAGATGAGGCAACTGAGGCTCCAGAAGGATGAGGGATCTTCCCAAGGCCACAGGGTTCATTTAGTCACGTCAGCACCCCCACCTCTGCCCATAGAGGTTTTCTGAGGCCTTGAGGAGTCAGTCTTATTGTGCAGTTAGTGTCTGGTCCTCTGTTTGGCCCTAAGTGACAGGCAGGGTATCACTAGAAGTGGACTTAGAAGGGGCTTCGAGAGAGGGGCTCCGGTGGGGCCCGGTTGGTTTGCCCCGAAGGTTCTTGCTCTGCGAGAATGTCACCTCTGTAGCTGCTGAGGCTCTTGGGTGCTGGGTAGGGGGGTCAGACCCTGTGTTCTGCCAGGGGTGGGGGGTACCCCCCCGGGGGAAGCCACAGCCCTTCTCCTTTCAGACCCCGATTTTCAGCCCCACACCCATTCCATTTTTTTTTGTTGTTGTTCCTGCTTTTGGGTGTTTTGTTTTGGAAGGGTATTTTTGTTTGGTTGGTGTTTTGGATTTTTCTTTTTTTCCGCTTTGTTTCTTCATTTGTTTCTCCTGGTTTTGTTTTGGACGTTGATGCCGTTTTCTGTCCTTGATTAATTAGCTCCCCACGCTCATCCCCCATCGTGTTCCGTTTCCATGACAACGCAGCGTTGGGCATCCCACTCATATGCCTTGCTGTGGATGCCGGTGGCGGCGGCTGGCCTGGACCAGGTTCGCTGGCTGGCCAGGTCCCATTCTCTTCCCCTGACTCCCACCCCGCCCTCCACCCGGCCCTGCCAGAAAGCCATCCCCATCTCAGAGCCCACCCGTCACCCCCTAGTCTGTCTGCATGGCTCCTCTTCCCTCCTCCCTGCCCCTCCCCCACCCCGCCCCTCGGGATACCTTCCACTTCCTCCATCCTGTCTCCAGTGTGACTCTGGACTTTTCGTGGGGCTTCCTTTTCTGAAGGGCGCCAGCTTCTTGGCCCTCCTCCTCATCCCCACAGGGCTTTCCCCCAACCCGTCTCTTTACCTCCATTCAGGGATTCAGAGAGCAGGGACGGGTTTCCAGCTGGGAGCCCAGGCTGCCTCCCTTTGTCTGTCTATCCTCTGTAGCCCCTCTCCTCCGTAGGGCAGACCATACCCCTACAAACAGCCTCTTAGGGGTACAGCGGTACCCCCAATACCATGCAGAAATTAGAGGCAGGGTGGAATGCTGAAAGTCACATTACGTCCCTGTTTTGCTTTTTGAGACTCCACTTTGTCCTCTCTGCAGTGAGAGACAAGACTCCTTGACCCATCCAAAGCTGGGACCTGCCCCTGGGGCCTCCTGAAGCCCCAAGGCCTTAGCCAGGGAGGAGCTCTCTCTGGCCGGAAGGGTTTACTAGGGCATCCCCAGCCCTTCCCACTGCGGCTAAACCTCTCTTAGGGGGCAGCAATGCCTTTTAGAAGTTCAGGGGCCTGCGAGCATCAGTCCCTTTCACCCCTAACCTGGAAACGTGCCCAACTTCCGAAAATGGAGCCCGCGAAACGCGTCCTGCTGCCTTCATGGTCTGCGAGATGGGGACAGAAGGCTGCATCCGCTTTCCCGCTAAGAAATGCACAGAACATGTCCCTGTTTTCTCAGCATTCAAGTTCATTCCCCCGTTTATTATTATTATTATTATTATTATTATTATTATTACTACTACTACTATTATCGTTGTATTCTGCCAGGGCTATGATGTGACAATGTGACTTGTCACATTGGGTCACATCTGCTAGAATTAATATGCAGCATTGAAGTGGGCCCCCTCCCTCCTCCTTTCTCTGTCTCTGACCCTCCCTCTCTCTGTCCCTCTCCCTGTGTCCTCCCTCTCTCTCGCTTTCTCTGCCTCTCTCTCGCTCTCTCTCCTTCTCTCTCCCTCTCTCCCCCACTCTCTCTCCTCGCCTGTCTCTTCTCGCTGGTTCCCACATGAGTACGCACTAAGGCCCCTGAGATCCAGGCCTCTTCACTGCATAAGCGCTCTCTCTGTTCCTCTTCCTGCCTCTCTCTCTCTTTCCCTCTCTCTTTCTCTCCACCAATCTTTTTTGCATGCTGTTTGTGACTCTGAGAGCTGCATTTATCAATGGAAACTTGTGAGATCCGACAGAAGCTTTTAGAAGGGTTTCTATACCCAAAAACCACAAAAATTTCATTAGAGTTTCTCATCTTTTCCCTGGAGGAATCCCGGGGGAAGTGGGAGGAGGGGTCCCTGAGTCACCAGGGGGGCGAGGGCAGAGGGCTGAGATCCCCGGCCCCTCTGCCTCCTGGTCCCAGCGCTCCCCCCGACCTCCCCGCTCTGTTCTGTCCTTCCCAGAGCCCCACACATGCAGCCAGGATCTTCCAAGGCTCCCCACTTGGGAGAGCGGGCGGGGGGTCTACTCCCTGAAGCCACATCTGTCATCAAAGATGAGAAACAGCTGATAAATTTTTGTGTTCGTAACTGTGCTGTGACCAGCCCCTCTGGTCTCTGAAACCCTGTTGCTATGAAATAATGCTTCATGTCTCTTATTATATATCGATATATCTCTATTGTTTGTGAAGTACCTTCCTTTGAAGTTTTGGTTTCTTTGTGTTGGAATTTGTTTTTTTAATTTGGTTTCTTTGTTTTCTTTTCATTTGGAATAAAAATTTCAACTAGGGGAAGGAAACAGCCTTGTTTATATTTAAATTGTTTTCCACTTTTTCCCCCTTTTTTTCTTTCTTTCTGTCTTTCCTTTTTTCTTTCTTTCTTCCTGCTTTCTTTCTTTTTTCCTCTGCATTGTCTCCCCCTCAACTCCCACCCCCAACCCTGTGCATCTCCGTCCCACCCCAGTCCGCCGCGTGGCTCCTCGATTCTCCATCTTGCCTATGAGCCATGAGATCATGCCAGGTGGCAACGTGAACATCACCTGTGTAGCCGTGGGCTCGCCCATGCCATACGTCAAGTGGATGCAGGGAGCTGAGGACCTGACACCTGAAGATGACATGCCTGTGGGTCGGAACGTGCTAGAGCTCACAGATGTCAAGGACTCTGCCAACTACACGTGTGTAGCCATGTCCAGCCTGGGCGTCATCGAGGCTGTGGCCCAGATCACGGTGAAATGTAAGCGGGGGCACGGGGGGGCAGGTGGTCCCCTGACCCCTGGTGCAGGCGATGGAGTACAGGTGGAAAACCTTTGAGTTTTGGCTATGGACATTCGTGGCTTTGAAGGGGACTCTTCCATGGATATATACTTACTGGTCCTAAATTATTCTGGGCCCAGTGGAATGAGACATGGTCTTGCTCTGTTGATCTCACGGTCCAAAGTGTGAGACACCTGTGTAGCTTGGTAGCTGTGACACAGGCTGGTTAGGGCTTTGATGGGGGCCCCGTAGCACTGTTCACATTCCAGAGTAAAGGCCCCACCTCCCAGGAAAGTTAAATCAGGGAAAGACTAAAAGTCAAAAGGCAATAAGCCAAAGACTATGGGGCACAGTTCTAAGAAAAAAGAATAGCCCATGCCAGGACCCCGAGAGACGGGGGGGTAGGGGTAAGGCCTGCAGAGCCACCCTGTGTCTCAGGTTTGTCGTGAGACCCAGAGGAGGGTACCCACAAATATTGTTTTCTAGCTTTAAAACAGGGGCCGGCACAGTGCAGCCTGGCCCTCAGCTTGGTTTTGTAAATAAAGTCCTGTTGGCGCACACCCGTTTGTTCACGCCTGGTCTGCGGGAGCCTCCCCCAAGTAGCGTCCACAAAGGCCTGTCAGGCGAAAGCGTTTACCGCTCACTGAGCCCTGCCCTAGGGCCGTAGAAGAGCCAGTGTCAGCTGGTTTGCTGGTCATCTTGCTGCAGGATTGAACTCCTGCCGAATGCCTCCGAGGGCCTGTGTGATAGGAGATTTGGGGACAAGCAGGAGAGAAAGTCACAGCTATCTACATGCTGGGACACAGCTGTAAACAGAGCTTGGGCCTTGCTGGTGGGGAGAACAGACAAATGTGAAAATGAGATAACCTTAGGTCATGATAAGAACTGGGCAAGGGAACCTCCAGCCTGGGTAGTGAGTGAAGCCTTTAGGGGCGGTCTTAGACGGAGTTGGTCATGCGGCCGTCTGAGCGCCGCGGGCGTTGGCACAGCAGGTGTGGGGTGGAGGCACGCAGAGGCCCTCTGGCTGAGCACAATGAACCAGAGAGCGAGCTGTGGACCGTGGGCCAGCGTTCCCTTCAAACGTAAATATTTCTCTTAAATAGCAAATAATATTTTATAAAAGTGAGTGTTTTCAGCTTTACAGGCCATGTAGTCTCTGCTGCAACCACTCATCTCTGCTACCATAGTGTCGTAGTAGCTGTCGGCCATAAATAAGTGCTGCTGTGTTCCAGTAAAACTTTAATGCACAAAAATAGGTGCCGACCTTTGGACCATAGTTTGCTCACCCCTGCTATAGGTGACAGGATAGGGGTCATTGGTTGTGCCAAGGAAATCAGTTCTCAGAGAGGGCAGTTACGTAGCTGAAAACCATACAGCTTTCAGGGCGCGCAGGCCAACATGTGACCATGCCTACCCTCCTGCCCCAACAGCTCTTCCCAAAGCCCCTGGGACTCCCGTGGTGACAGAGAATACAGCTACGAGCATCACCATCACCTGGGACTCAGGTAACCCAGACCCTGTGTCCTACTACGTCATCGAGTATAAATCCAAGAGCCAGGATGGGCCGTACCAGATCAAAGAGGACATCACCACGACGCGTTACAGCATTGGCGGCCTGAGCCCGAACTCAGAGTATGAGATCTGGGTGTCGGCAGTCAACTCCATCGGCCAGGGCCCCCCCAGCGAGTCAGTGGTCACCCGCACGGGCGAGCAGGCCCCAGCCAGCGCGCCGCGTAACGTGCAGGCCCGCATGCTGAGTGCCACCACCATGATCATCCAGTGGGAGGAGCCCGTGGAGCCCAACGGCCTGATTCGGGGCTACAGGATCTACTACACCATGGAACCCGAGCACCCCGTGGGCAACTGGCAGAAGCACAATGTGGACGACAGCCTGCTGACCACTGTGGGCAGCCTGCTGGAGGATGAGACCTATACCGTGCGCGTGCTGGCCTTCACGTCTGTGGGCGATGGGCCCCTCTCAGACCCCATCCAGGTCAAGACACAGCAGGGAGGTGAGATGCCCACAGGAGGCCTGGCTTCCGTGGGGCAGCAGGATTTGGGGTGTCCCAGCAGAGGGAGAGGCAGAGGTTCAGTGATGCGCCCGCTCCAAATGGGCAGCCGGCTGATTGTGCCTGGAAGTTACAAAGTGGTTTATTTGTCCCACACGGTGCTTTAAACTATTTTCACACTAATGTTTCAAAGCAGGAAGTAAAAAGTTGCCTTGAGGAATAAAAACTTAAAGTTCAAAGCAGGAAGCAGTCCCCGAAAACCCAAATTTCTGTCTTCATTTGGAAAATCTGATCGGGCAAGCCCACAGGGCTATAACCAGACACCCAGATAGATCCCCTTGGCTGCATCTGAGTAAAGGGGTGCCATTCCCAGTTGCCTCTGTTTTGCTGAGCCCACCAGTGTCTAAGCTTGAGATCCACTGTTGGCTGCTCTCATTGGAGAGAGACATGCTGCCCATTTTGAAGCAACAAATGGAACACCTGTGACCCAAAGGCAGTAGGCTGGCCCCTGGCCACTCAGGTTGAAGGACCTGGGTGGGGATGGAGGACATCTAGGTGTGTGGGACCCCAGCTCTCTGCAGGTTTCTGGTCCTTTCCTTATGGGCTCAGGCTTCCCAAACCTCAAATCCAGGAAGACTCAGGCAGCTCAAGCGAAGGGACAGGAGGGTTGGGAGTCTGCCACCGTAGAACAGAAAGGATAGAGATCCACATTTCCAAATGTCATCCCCACCAAATTCTCTGTCGCTTAATTTGGGTGGGGTGGGGTGGGGGGGATACACTGGGGTGATTTGAAAAGGGGATTTGGAAGCAGAAGGAGGAATTGAGGTGGATGACTGACAACAGCGGCTGATAGGGGTCCCTCTGGAAAATAAGAGTAATAAGAAGAGTGGGAGAACACTCTGGAAGCATCTGGAGACAAACAGCCTGAGCTCCATGGGGCTCTTTGTGAGGAGAATGCAGACACCTGGCAGGTTAGGCGCCCCAGGGGTGGCCCCCTTCCTGGCCTCTCCCCATTTCTGTTCCTCTGTCCCCCCGCCAGTGCCTGGACAGCCCATGAACTTCCGGGCCGAGGCCAAGTCAGAGACGAGCATTGGACTCTCATGGAGCCCCCCAAGGCAAGAGAGCATCATCAAGTATGAGCTCCTGTTCCGGGAAGGCGAGCACGGCAGAGAGGTACCTGGGGGCCAGGCGGGGGCCAGGGAGGCGCTCACGTGGCCTCCCTCGTCTGCTCAGAGCCGCTGCCTCCGTCTCGCTGACTCCGTCTGGATGTCTCTCTTCCCTCTTCTCTTTGCCCCGTGTGGTGTTCATTTTCCCCGCTCTGTCTCCTTTCTCCCCCTTTCCTCTGCCCATTTTCTTCTCTCTCGCCCATGTCCCACCCTCTTTCTCTATTTATAATTCATTGATGTCTCTGTCTCTGTGTCTTTCCATTTCTTTTTCTTTCTGTGTTTCTGTCTCTTTCATAATCTCTCTCTCTGTCTACGCCTGTTTCCGTCTCTCTTTCTCTGTGTGTCTGTTTATGTCTTTGATGTTATCTCTAAACCTGTTTCTCTCTCTCTGTTTCTGTGTCTCTCTGTGTCTGTCTCTCTGTCGGTCTGTCTCTTGTCTCCGTGTCTCTCTCACCACCCTGGCCCCTGCTCCCAGGTTGGGAGGACCTTCGACCCAGCCACAGCGTTCGTGGTGGATGACCTCAAGCCCAACACAGAGTATGCCTTCCGCCTGGCGGCACGCTCTCCACAGGGCCTGGGCGCCTTCACCTCGGTGGTGCGGCAGCGCACGCTGCAGTCCAGTAGGTGTCTCGCGGACCCCGCCCTCACCTTTGGGGGGACCCTTGGCCATCACAGCAGGTGCCCTCTGTGCGTTGACCTAGGCGGAGCCTACCGTAGGGGGCGGGGGGCGCCTCTGGCCCATCTCCTCCACGCTCCGTGACCTCAGACCTGCCCACCAGTGCTGTCCTCACTTTCCCACCGGGGCCGCGGGACTCTGCAGCCTCTGCCTTCCTGGGGGCCAGCTTTGTGGCTTTGCCCGTGGTGTGGGAGGAGTTACCGACTGCACCTCCCTCCTCTTTCTCTCCCTGATTTGGAGCTCGTTAGAAGGGTGCACATGGCTGTCACCTCTCGTATCCCAGGGAGAGAAAAGGGTGCAGAGACCATCTCTTCTCCCCAGGTGGCCCTTCCTCCCCCTGCCACAGGGTCCCCGTGACCAAGGGCAGCGGTGGTGGGAGACAGAGCGGACACTGGGTTTGGAAACAGTGCAGGGCTCTCAAATGCTTAAGAGTTCTTTGCTGTGCCTGCCCGGCCTCCTTGTCGCAAACAAGTTACCTTTTGGCCAGGACACTGCGGCTGGGAGCTGGCTCTGGGCCACCCCGTGGCCCCCACCCCGCCCTCCCTGCCTGCTCTGAGCTCAGGGCCTGTGCAGGCCCCTCCTCCTGCTGTTGCCCTGCCTCCCTCTCTTCCCTCTGCTCTCTCCTCTCTGCTCAGCCTAGCCCGGCCTCTGGTGTGGCCTCCACCGCCGTGGTCTCCACTGCTGTGGCCTTCGTCGTTGTGGCCCTCCTCCCCTCCCACTTCTCAGTCAGTCACGCATAGCCACCCAGGCCTTGTACTGGAAGCAACCTCAGTGTTCAAACAGTCAAGCCCCACCCCCCGGGTGTGTGCACCTGGCGGTGGGGGGGCGGTCACGGGTCAGTCGAGAATGGCAACAGCTTGGGCCAGGGTGAGCTGCTGGGATCAGGGGCCTCGGAGACACAGCACCCCGCCACCCCCAGCCCCTTTCTCCCTCCACGCTCCTCCGTGCCGAGCCCAGCGCTCTGCAGGTCACAGGCGTCTGGGCGTTCTTGTGCGTGAGGCGATCAGTGAGGGTGTCCTGTGGCTTGGGCAGCCACGTGAGAGACTGGCACAGGTGCCACGAAGGTGAGTACGCGCTGGTCTCAAGCAGGTTCACAAAGACGGCCCACCCTGCATGCCCCCCACCGGCCCCAGCATCTCTGGGTTGCATGGGCAGTCCAGAGCCAAATTCAGCCCCAGAAATTGTTCGCTCCACTGCCAGGATGTACGCCTGCCCAGAAAGGGGGAATCCGGAATCACATGCTGCCGCACACACATGCCTAATTCCTGCCCATACCTGCCCCCTCCTGAGATGTCATGCAGGTTGGGCCGGATTGTGAAGGAGGCGGCCTCCAGGGTCGTCAAGAAAGTGGCTTTGGCCCAGCCATGTGAACCTTGGGGCGGCCCAGGACAGGGACCGGGAGAGAAGGGACTCTTCACTTCTCACCCCGAGACGGGTGGGGCCTGAAAAACTGGCAGCCAAGACGCAGGGCCAGGCGTATCCCCCCAGGGCTGCGGGCTTCCTAGGCTGAACTCAAGGGTAGGTGGAGGCCAGACCACTCAGCCATGGGTCTCCCCTGACACCGTCCCACCTTCCCTGCCTCATCGGCACCAGTCTGGAACTACAGCGTGCCCACACTGGGGGCTGGAGCAGGGCTGTAGTCCCGCTTGCATCTGGAGACCCACCCAGAGCTCGGTCTGGCCTTGTAGCTCAGCATCCGCCATTCCCTCCCTCGTAAGAAAGTCATATAAGTTAGCAGTTGAAGAGTGGAAGGTAGGTAACCAGACTGGGAGTTTCCTGGAAGGCGTCTTTCTTTTATTATGGTTTTCCTCATCATCATCCCCATCACTGTTGTTTCATATTTTATTATGGTTTTGGTTTTATTTCTCCTCTTCCTTTCTCAGCGAATCCATTCCTTCTGGCACATTCCTTGGTTGATTTTTTTGCTCCTGCCTGATTCCCCTGGGCACTTTCGATTGGGGTGGCTGGTCAAGAAATGTGGGCAGGGGCATTCCGGTCTTTCACACAGAGTGAGGCTGCAGGGCCGTTCTAGTTGAAGTCATTTGGTAGAATGGCTCCTGGGGTCTCTTGTCGACTGATGACTTTGGAGATAGAGGCTCCCGATTCCCCTCTGGATCCCAGGGTCCAGCACCCGCTGTGCACGTAGCGAGTACTCTGTTAACACGTGTTCAGTGAGCAAACGAGGCTGGCGTGATGGCAAGGGCTCTCTGTGCTCTGACATCAAGCAAGGTCAGCGACTTCTCTGGGCTGCGCTCTAGGCGAGGCGGACTCAAGTCCTGGGTGGCCGAGGGGTGCGGCTCCAGCTGACTGGAGCTGACAGAAGGCGCAGGCTGAGGCCGGAATTCCCTGCCTCTAGCTGAGGCCCTCCTCAGAGAACAGCTGAACCTAAGTTCAAGTCCTGCCCCTTGCCCCGTGCCCTTGGGCCGGCAGCTTGCCATTTCCTGGCCTCAGCTTCTTCATCTATAAAAGGGGAGGTGATGTATGAAAAGCACCCAGTAGGTACTCAATCAGTGATACCAGAAAACCCAGGCAGGTGGGTTTTGAACTTGATTCCCCACCTGTAACATGGGGCAGGGCTGGAGGGGTGATAGCTCCGGCTCCCTAGGGTGGTTGTATTAAATGGGGCGTGACCAGTGGGGCGCCTTTGGAGTCTACAAAGGGATTAGCATGCTAGGTGTGCAACAGGTGCATAGAACTTAAGGTTTATTTTCAGCAATGCCCCTCACACGGGGCCTGGTCCATAGGAGGTGCTCAACACATGGAGGCTGTTACTGTTATTTAATAAAGCCTTTAACACGCACAGTAAGTGCTTCATATGTGGGAACCGTCACTGTTAGAATGCTGCTTAGCACACAGTAGGTGCTCCATATATGCAGCTGCTGTCTTAAATCTAAACACAGATTGTCACAGTGCTGAGCATATAGTTGGCACTCAATGAATGGAAGCTATTAGGAGTATATCACAAGGTTAACCTCATTCCAGGCACACAGTAGGTACCCAAAACATGAGAGCTACTGTTACTGTTCTGCAAAGCTCTTGGGACAGCGCCCGGCAAACAATAAGTGCTTAATAAGTGGTATGTTCTTTAAAGAAGTTGCCCTGGCACTAGGCACAAAGTAGATGCTCAGATGGGAGACATTGTTGGTCTGAAAGGGCCTAACATGGTGCCAGTACACAGTTTTTGCTTAAAACATGGAGTTATTATCTGCAAAGCCCTTGACACCATGTATGCAAATAATAGGTGCTCAATCAGAAGTATTACTGTTTTTATATGAGGCCCTTAGCATAGTGCCTGGCACACAGTACGTGCTTAATACATGAGAACTATTACAGTTATCCAATAAAGCCCTTAGGATAAAGCCTGGCATACCGTAGATACCTTAATGTATGGGGACTACTGTTATCCAGTAATGCAGTTCTTGGCATACAGTAGGTGCTTAAGAAGTGAGAACTATTAATGTTCTACAAGGCCCTTAATACAGTGCCTAACACATAGTAGGTGCTTAATATGTGGGAACTGTTACTGTTTTTCAATTAACCCCCTAGCACAGTGCCTGGCACACAGTAGGTGCTTTTAGTATACGGGGGCTATTACAGTTATCTGATAAAGTCCTCAGCACAATGCCTGGTGGCACATGTAGGTGCTGCATAAAAGGTAACTGCTATTTTTATCTTTAGAGGGCTATTATCATGCCCATCCCATAGTAGGTGCTCAATAAATAAGACTTGCTGTTGATCTTTAATGCTTAGTGTGGTGCCAGATGCAGAGTAGGGACTCAAACCAGAACTCTGATCTATCAAGACCTTGGCACACAGTAGGTGCTAAATATGGGCCGTGTTCTCTATAAAGCTCTGAGCCCAGGACCAACACAGTAGGCGTGCAATAAGCAGGCACTTGTGGTATTACTCTGTATAGCTTTTGTCATGCTAACTGGCACATAGTAGGTGCTTAAGACATCAGCATCATTTTCAAGTGAGGTCTAGACTGAGGCCCTCATTGATGTAAGCCATGGGGGTAGCCTCTGGGTCTTTTGTAGAACAGGTGTTCAGGAAATAGGTGCTTTTACTATTAACTTAGGAAGTTCTTGGCACCATGTCTAGCCCATAGACATGGGCTTTTACTGGTATTCCCCTAACGTTCCGTTCCCCTGGTGCACAGAAGGTGTTTAGTAAGTAAATGAACTCATTGTGGGGTTTTGTTTTTTTTTTAAGATCTTATTTATTTTTACATAGGGGAAGGGATGGAAAAAGAGAGGGAGAGAAACATCAATGTGTGGTTGTCTCTTGCTCATCCCCTAATGGGGATCTGGCCCGCAACCCAGGCATGTGCCTTGACTGGGAGTCAAACCAGTGACCCTTTGGCTCGCAGACCAGTGCTTAATCCACTGAGCCACACCAGCCAGGGCTCACTTACTGTTATCCTATGAAGCTTTGGCACCATGCCTAGCTCGCTGTAGATGCCCAATAAATCTGGCTTTTATTGCTGTTACCTAACATAGTCCCTGGCACACAGTAGGTGTTCAATAAATACTTTACTGTCACTCTGTGAAGCTCTCGGTCCCTAATAAATGGGACTTTTATTGCCATTCCTCTGGCATACAGTAGGTGTTCAGTAAATTAATGTATTTACTGTTGCCCGTCCCTGGTGCTGTGTCTGGCACACAGTAGTTGCCTAATGAGCGGGGCTTTATTGCTTTTCCGCTTTGACATGGTGGCTGGCACATAGTACATGCCCAGCAAATGAGGCTTTTATTGCTATTCCTCTTGCACTAGGTTTAGCACATAGTAGATGTTCAATAAATAAGTACATTTATTATTCTATGATGCACTTGTCATGGTGCTTGGCATATAGTGGGAGTTAAGCAAATAGATGTTCTTGGTGTTATTCTCTGAAGTCCTTGGCACCATGCCTGGCACATAGTAGGTGCCCAGTAAATAGGGCTTTTTTTGCCATTCTACTTGGCATGGTGCCTGGCACAGAGGGGTGCTCCGTAAATGGGCTTTTTATTGCTATTCCTCTCATCACAATACCTGGCACTACTTGCGTGCTCCACAGGGACTGTGGCTGCCCACTGCCTGAGACCAACTATGTGTCAGGTAGGTGCAGCCACTTAAGTGAGCGCAGTGTTCTTGGCCAGCCCTCCCAGCCCCACCGCCACCCACCCATCTCACCTTTGGTTGACACCCGCTTCTTTTGGGTTCGACTTCTCTTTGCTTT
>PVJD01006546.1:0-96810 GCA_004026545.1 Mormoops blainvillei
GAGGGGGGGAGAGAGAGAGGGAGGGAGGGGGAGAGGGAGAGAGGGAGAATATTATTCAGCCATGAGAAATAAGGACATCCTGTCATGTGTGACAGCTTGGATGGACTGCCAGGATATTGTGCTGAGTGAGATAAGTCAGGCAGAGACAAATACTGTACCTACAAAAGCCAGAAACATAGAGTAGAATGGTGGTGACCAGGGGCTTGGGGCGGGGGAATTGGGGGATGTTGGTCAAAGGGTACAAAGCTCGCAGTGAGAAGATGAATAGGTTCTGCAGCGCTAATGCACAGCAGTGACCGTAGTCCATGCCACTGTTACAAACTTCAAAGGGGCTAAGAGGCCAGAACTTAGAAGTTCTCACCACAAAGATATGATAAATATCTGTCACGATGGAGGCGTTAGCTAAAGCTACAACACAACTGCATTGCAGTATATAAATGTATCAAATCACCACATCGTGTGCCTTAAACTTACACAATGTCATGCGTCAACTGTGTCTCAATTTAAGAAAGAAAACAAAACCTACCTCCTCCACTATTCTCTCCACTCCTTTCTCCTTGAAATCTGTGTTTACCCGCAATTAGCTACTCTCTGTTCCATGGATATCTTTCCGCTGTCCCACCTCCCGGACTACTCTCAATGCAGCCCGCTCTCTGGAATTCCCTTCTTTCCTCTCCGAGTTCATGAACGTCCGCAGTTCACATATCTCCTTTGTGTTGGGTGTCTTCTCTGCTTGTCCACTGTGACCAGTCTTTCCGCCCCCTGCAAGACCTTTCCATTCTCCCTGCACCTCGCTCAAGCACGGCTCACTTGCCATGTAGAGCCAGAAGGCGAGGGTGTGGAGAGAGAGGCCTGGTGAACAACTCTGTTCTTGACAAGCTGAGCTATGAACCCTCTGAGGATATTATGAGGAGGAAGTGTCCTTGGAGACCAGTATGTCTGCTTTGTATCAATATAACTCTGATATGGAAGAGATGGGCTTATCCTGTCCCTATGGGTCAAGGGCCTTCCTAATTCTGAGGCCCAGGATTAGGCAAACACACCAGGACCCTGAGGAACCTTTGCACCCACCCTGGAGGCAGAAGGTGCTCTCTGGGGCAACAGAACAATTAGTGCTCCCAGTGTATCTGGCTCCTGTCACAGGCGATGTTCAGAGGCAGAGCCTCTCCGGCCCAGGAGCACACGGCACCCATCCACATGTGCTGAGAAGGGTGGTGGGGGGAATGGCAGTCAGCAGGCGTGGCCTGCCCTGCACCATTCAGGCCACAGGGGCTCCTCGTCACACCAGCAGTGGACAGCAAGCCTCGCTTGGGTCCGTCGTAGACCGTGGAGTCAGCGTGAAGGCCATCCGCATGAGAATCACAAAGGGACAGCCAGGGCGTAAAAGAAGGTTCTCACCGCAGACAGAAATGATAGGCATGTAACATGCCCTTGGACACGCAAAAGGTTTTAGTTTTGGCGATGCACATCTTACCTATTTTTCCTTTGGTTTCTTGTGGTGGTGGTGTCATATAGCTAAGAAGCTGTTGTCCAATCCAAGGTTATGAAGATTTTATGTTTTCTTCTCAGGTTTGTGTAGTTTCAGCTGTTACGTTTGATTCCTTGATCCGCTTTTAGTTAATCTGTGTATATGGCGTCCGGCGAGGGTCCGCCTTCGTGGTCTGCGTGCCAGCATCCAGCTGTCTCAGCACCACTGGCTTTCTTTCCTTATTGAGCCATCTTGGCAACCTTCATTCAAGAGCACACGCACTTTCCATTGGGTTAAGTCCTGAAGACAGTGACTAAGCCATCTTTATTTTCATCCTTACCAAAAGTGTCAGGGTCACTATCATTATCTCTATCTTAAAGATAAAGAGAACGCAGCTGTGGGAGGTTCAGGAAACGCGCTCCAAGCCCACATGGTTGGCTAGAGGCTGCTCCAGGCCGAAAACCCAGTTCTCCTGGTTCCTGCTTTGTTGTTCCCTGAGAGGACTTACGCCCACCCAGATCAATGGCTATTTTATTCTGAAACGGTCTGCATTATTTAAAATGTAGACAAATTATTTTAAATGGATGGAGAAAACTCTATCAAATTTTCTATAAGCCCTTGAGAGTTGAACCTACATTTTCAATTTCAAAATAATAATAAAGCTAGAGATATTTCTAAGACTGTTTCATATATTAGCTCGGCTCATCCTTGCAGCAACCCTGTAGGGGTGATACTTTCATTACCCCTCTTTCCATGCATCAGGAAAAGGAGGCCTGGCAGATTCAAAACAGGCAGCCTGTCCCCGGAGTCTGGGCTCACACCCTGGTGCCACCTGTTCCTTAGGGTCTCCCTGCCTGATGACCTATTTTCCTCTCTTAAAGCTGAAAGCCATATCCAGTAAGCTATAGTCTTGGAGCTGGAAGGACGGGGTTTGAATCCCAGCACAGCTCCTTGCTAACCGAGTGTCCCTGATTGAGTTATTGGACCTTTCTAGCCTCCAAGACTCATCTGTGCCATGGGCGGTGACTGCGGTATCTATGGCACTGGGTTGTTGCAAGAAATAAAAACACATAATGTACTTCAAATAGCACCTGGCACAGAGTGCCCATTAATATTAATTGCCATTATTATTGTTAATTTTTATTGCTATTGTTGACAGGATAGAAAGGAGTGGGATGTCGTGTGTGATATGAGCCCTTGGACAGGGAGTGGGGCCACCTGGTTCCCGATTCCAGTTGGTCACCTGTGTGGTGTGGCCCTGATCATTCAATGTGCATAGGGACGGAGCCCCTCAGGGCACGGGCTTGCCCTGCGGGCCCTGGGAGGTCTGGTCCAAACGTGCTCCCCAGGGCTCTCCCCTTGCATCCAGAGTCCCAACCCCTTGTGGTTTGCGCTCCTTGGACCTGCCACTTAGGGCCCCACACCTGCACTTTTCTAACTACTGTAGGCTCACGTGTCCAACACTCTTTGTGAACCCAGGGCTTGGGGCATAACAGGTGCTCGGCAAATACCTCCTAACTCACCGGTCGCCGTTCCTGACAACAACTTTGCCCTCTCTTCCCGGAGGCCGGCCACAGACCCGACGGGCTGGTGCGTGCCCCTGGGTCTCCTCTGCGCCAGCCAATGCGGGGCCGTGCCTGCTACTCACTTACCATGGACTCCCAGGGGAGCCCTCCCTCCTGAGAAGGTCCCCACTCTCCGGGGCCACCCACTGTGATCTCGGCTGACTCTCCCAGTCCACACCTCCCTGTTACATGGTCAGGAAGCTGGCGGCCGCTTCGGGAAGGGCACTTTTGGGGGAAATGGTAATGAGAACCAACTATGAGGGAGAGAGAAGTGGGGTGAGGAGCCATGGGAAAAAGGCTCTTAAATAAAAAGAACAAGTTTTTTAAAAAAGGTTTCATTTGCTTGATTTCTTTCTTAAACCTAGCCAGCAAAGCTACAGCGGGGATTGGAGCCGTCGGAGTGTGTGCGTCTTCTTGGTCAGCCAGCTTTCGTTCTGCATGCAGGGATGCGGTGCTGCCTCAAGAGCCTTTCATTCCTGTTACGAGCCCGTGAGCCCGCGCCGTCCCCCTGGGCGCACCCGCTCCCCCGCTCTTCTTTAGAAAAGCGAGGCACAAGCCTCGTGCCATAACAAAGCCCTCGTGCACCAGGCCTGCTTTACGGGTTTTGCCTGAGCCATCACACGGAATCCTCACAGCTGGTCCTGCCAGAGAGGGTCTCCGTGGCTCTCGCTTTGCAAACGGGTACGCTGAGGGGTAGAGAAGTTAGCACGTGGGAAATTTAAGTCCCCAGCACATTAAGGTGGCTCAGGGCTCCCCTTAACTATGTCCCCATGTCCTGTCTCGCCTTTTTATTGCACGATACAGGAAAGGACTTTTCCAGGCCCCTGCCTCACCTGGAAGGTGGGCGGGCGGGGGAGGCCTGGGAGCTGGGAGCGCCCCCTCAGAGGCCCGCCTCGGCCAGGGCGTTGCTAATGAGGCAGAAGGCCTGCTGGCCATGGTGGTCTCACTTCCTAGGCTTACGTGGGGACCGTTTCTTCATCTTTTGTTCAGCAAACAAAAATTATGGCTCGTTTTTCGTTTGAGACTTTAGCTGCAGCCTCACGAGCTCCATGAACCCAGGAAGCAGAGGGTGTGCCCGGTGGAGAAAACGTGGCCTCGAAGGGTTCAAAGCAGAGGGCGGGTGAATGAGGGGCGGGGCAGGCCTAGGAGTGGGCTTTTTACTTTTTTTAATTTCTCCTAATTTGTTCTGAAATTAGATGGAGAGCTGAGGACATACTTTAAACATCAATATCATTTGGCTTTGTAATAATAATAATAATAGGAAATATATTATTGTTCTTAGTGTTATTATTTTGCATCACAGTGTCTCTCAAAGGCTAACCTCAAAACCTCTGCACCAGCGCCATGTGTGTGTGGCGAGATACTTATTAACAAGCAGACAGTTTCCTGGGCATGTTCCTATACCTGGAGAGAGTTTTTTTTTGGAAAAACAAGTGGCCCAGGGTTTTTTATTTTTAGCAATCACTCCAGCAATTCTTAGGCAAATTAGAGTGTGAGGGCCACTGAGTTTTCTTATTTAATTCCTTCTGGAATCACACGGAGGAGATCTATAGATATAACAGGTATACAAATATGAAATACATGAAATATATATTTACATATATTTTTTCTTTTACAGATGAAGAACCTCAAGCTTAGAGATGAATATTAGTCATTAACCGCCGGGGTCACGCGGCCCCAAAGGGGCAGGAGCGACATCTGCCCGTCCTTACAAATTAGCTGTCCTGCTCTTTTCAAACTTAAGCTGTGTCCTTAGGACTGTGTAAAGGTCTCAGCAGGGGTGTCCAAACTTTTGGCATCCCTGGGCCACGCTGGAAGAAGAAGAGCTGTCTTGGGCCACACACTAAACACACAAACACTAACGAAAACTGATGAGAAAAACGAAAAACAAAAAAGAAAAGGTGGTAAGTAACTTTACGATTTTGTGTTGGGCCACATTCACAGGCCACAGGTTAGACACCTCTGCGAGTCTAAGGCTTAGAAGGCACATTCAAGTGACTTCTGAACTCACACTGGTTACAATTTAATTGGGAACATTGGAGGCACATGCGTGAGAAGGGAGCAGACACGCTGGGGCGTGGGCAGGTATCTGAAGATAGGAGACAGGGTAGGAGCCGCAGGAGTTTGGAGACAGGAGAGCTATCTGACGTCACCACAGAAAATCCAGGAAGACAGTAGAATTTCGGACTGATTGTCCAGAGTGAGCCATTTCGGCCCAGGTGAGGGGAGTGGGGCAGAGTGTCCCAGGTGGAGGGCGGAGCCTGGGTGCAGCTGTGGTGGGGGGCAGGACGTCCCACACGCGAGTGTGAGTCACACATGAGTGTGAGAGCCCTTCCCGCCTCAGCCACATCCCTCACACAGCTGACAGGCTGTAATGACTTGGGCCTGGCTTATTAAGCACATTCGAAAATTGGGTGAATTGCTTGATTTGGTAAAAAATTACATGGTACATTTAATCAGGCCTCCTTTAAGGAACAAATGTCATTAAACACCACTTAATTAGCTGCCCCCACAGCCTGACTGGGTGAAAATTATATCCTTGACAAACTACAAAACATTTTGAAGGTCAAATATGGAGAATAAAAATACCACTGGATGCCCTCGGGTAATAGCCCCATAAAAGCTTGCCTCATTCTCATTCACTGGAAAGACTCATTCTGGATTGCAGCCAATCAGGACGTGATGGGCTTTCTTTGGAGCAGAATCTCAAGACCCAGGGTGTGTTGGTCTTTATGCTAAAGAAGTGAAAAATAAAAGATCCAGAGAAAGAGACACACACACATCCCATAACACACTAGCTTATCAGCCTGCTGATTTGTCATGGGAATAAAAACGTCTGGGTGCTGCCAGCCCAGGATGCCGTGGTACGTTGCTGCCACCGAGCTCTGGCCGGGCCAGGACAGCGAAAGCGATCAGAGGACCGTGCAGGGACGGAGCGGACAGAGCCATCGCTTACTTGACTATGATTCAGAAACAACTTCTAAGCCCTGGACACTACTCACACAGAGAAGCACACCTGCCCCAAGTGCACAGCTTAACGCGTTTCCGGCTGAGACCCCCTCCCGCCCCCCGCCCCACCACCAGCACCGCCGGGTCAGGAAGCCAAGCCCCCCAACGCGCTCTTGCCACCGTTTCCTGCTGCCTCCACCCTCTGGGGGGCTGTCGTGCCACAGTTTACTTACACGTGTGTGGGCTCATGGCGAGTTGGGCGGTTTTTCATTCAGAGCTACTGTGAACAACGCTGCCGCGGACACGGTTTTGGCGGAGTGGGCGGGGCGGGGGGGCCGGCGTGCGTGGGCCTCGCCAGGCAGGCCTGGCAGACGCGTGCGCGCTGTGGCGGGCGCGCGCACGGCTTCCCCTCGCCTTATGATGTGCATCTGCGCGCGCACGCGCCTATACACGCGCAAGGCGGGCAAAGGTAGGGCTATACTCGTTCATATCAAAAATAACAGTAATTGATACATAATTATAAAAGAATAAACTCTGTGTTTCATGGTCTCACAACTGTCAACATACTTTTGCCGCACTCTACTTATATATTAGAGGAAAGAGCATTAATATATATTATTAATAACGTATTATATAATATACTTTATAGATATACATTATTTATATATATATATACACACACACACGTGTGTGCGTGTGTGTATAAACCTATCTGTCTATTCCCTTAGGCCATCAGCTCTTGGGTGTGGGAACTTCCAGCTTACTTATCTCCTTGTCCTAGAGATACGAGAACTGCGTGGCACAGTGTTGCGTGTTGGTTCAACAAAGCGGTGAGGATGGGTGTCAAATGACCGGGACTGTAGCTGTTTAGCCTTTCTGGGTCTCGGCTTCTCCCGCTGCCTGCTGGGGAAGGCTTGTTCATTGAAGGGTGTGGGCTGAGAGCACCCCCTTTCTTCTGGGGGCCCTTCCACAGCAGCCGCTCCTACCTTTATAGTGTGAGAACCATGAATGCTTGTTCTTCACCAGATTTCTTATTAAAGCCAGGGTCCACTTAACCTAGATTGGGATTCTGACATGATATCCCCCCAACAGAGAAAGGATTCTAATTGCAATCAGCAAAATCAAGCCATAATTAAACGTCGGCAAGCTCTTTTGTTAGTGGAAAAAACATTTTCTGTCTCTCTGGCCATTCCCTCCCACTCCTACCCCCACCCACAAAAGCCCCTGTTGGGTATTTCCAGTTTCACTTCATTTTTAAGGGTTGACTAAATGTCTTCTACACCTTTAAGATAATCCAGATGATGCCAACTAGTAAATACAATTTGAACACAGTTTGTCATTTTTAAAAACGTCAAGACGATTTAAAAAAAAAATTTTTTTTTAATGTATTGATTTCCTTGCCCTGTTTGCAAAGTGGGAGGAACAGGACTTGCACAGCAAAGCTGGTCTGTGACTCAGGTCACGGGACGCCTGACACGGGTGGGCCCAGGGACCCCAGGGGCCAGTTTCAGCCATCTCATCCCTCCCGAGGCCGATCCCTCGCCCAGTCAGAGCTGGCCTGTTCGGCCCGGCACAGGCACGTTGATGCCGTCTCTGGGCCTTCAATTGCTTGTCTAGAAAATGGAGTTTCCAAGTAAAATTATTTACCCAAATTTGGGAATGGTTTTTCAAAAAGAATTCTGGGTGAGTAGATCAGGAGCCCCCAACATCTGAGCCGAGGACCGGTACCAGTGTGCAGCCTGTTAGGGACCCCGGTTTGCCACAGAGCAGGAGGTGAGTGGCAAACTGCCCGAGCTCCGCCTCTCTCGCCCCCCAATCCCTCATCCATGGAAAAATTGCCTTTCATGAAACCGGTCCCTGGTACCAAAAAGGTTGGGGACAGCTGATGTAGAGGGTGTGGGAATGGGGTAGACTGTGTTACTAGTTCTGATTTTTCATTCCTCCCTGCGTCCTTTGCCTTAAGACCCTGCACTTCTCTCCTCTGGGTGGAGATACGGCCCTCACCCGCCGACGCTGGGCAGGGCCTGGGACCTGCTCAGGCCTCCGAATGCAGGCAGACGGGCACTGGGCCCATTGCAAGCCGGGACCATGGGAAACGCTGTGAATTTCCCTCACCCTCTTGGGCCCCCCACCTCCCCCTGGAGAAGAGCATGCTCTCAGTACAGCTGTCCCCTCCAGTCTGCACCCAGGACAGACACGGGCAGAGAGGGCATTTCCGGCCGTCCCGCTGCCCGTGGGCCTGTGAGGGACGGCGCACTGTCGCACGGCTGACTGATGCGTATGACGAAAGCATATCATTGCGTCAAGAAAAGGAGCAACGGCAGACATACCTTTGCCTTGGGTGTCCACCCTCGGTCTGCTGAGGCAAGGAGGAAGAGGTCAACGTACAATGGCGGACACCTGTCACAGGAAACAACAAACGTCATCAGCGCTCTGTGTCTGTCACGCTCCTGTGGAGCCGTTTAGCTGATACTCCCACTGTTTCACCTGCTCCTACTAACCACCTCAGGAGGACGTATGGTCACCGTGACCTTACAGAGGACAAAAGCGACGGTCACAGAAGTCAAGAGGCTTGCTCGGGGTTAAGTAATTAACAAGGGGCGAGGTAGCAGGCGACCCAGGTCAGCTCTTAGCCACTTTGCTCTGCAGCCTTTTAAAAATGTGGATGTTACGCGTGAGTCGTCTGGTGTGTTCCATGTGCTCTCATGCACGGAGATGTGTGTGTGTGCACAGGTCACGGAGCGGGTGCCAGGCGTGGGACAAAGGCTTGGATCAGACCCCCAGACCAGGGCTGTGGAAAGACTCCCATGTGCCCCGTCCCCGTCCCAGCCATGTGGTGGTCGTGCTGGCCAGTGTGACTAGGCACGGCCTCGTTAGACGTGGCAGATACACGACAGGCCACTTCAGAGCGCGTCCCTTTCGAACATCCTGAGGACCCCGGCGCCCCCTCTCCTCTCTGCAGGCTCCTTGGGAGCACGTGGTTCAGGTGGCTTACGCACAACATGGAAGCAGCCTGCGTCCCCGGCCACCACTGAGGGGCGCGTCACTAATGCCCACCTGCCTGTCAGAGGACGGCGACCTGAATGAGAAACAAGTTGTGATGTGTCAGCACACGGAGACGTGGGCGTATGTTTGCTGCTTCAGCCTGGCCTGCTCTGTCTTCGCTCAAAAGCATGACTTGCCTCTTCGGCTCACTGGGGCGACCTCTTGGCTCTGTCATCTGGGGGCGATGCCCGAGGTATTCTGGTGTCTTTGGGCAACAGTTTAAGACAAATGAGGGCCAACGTGACATGACCAGCATTCTACAGTACCTCTGGATTTCAGTGAGGAAGAGGCACATTGTGCCTTCAGCATTTTTTATACCCTCTGGAAGGAGCAAAGTGCCTGGAGCCCAGTCCATGGAGGTCAAATAAAAATGAAAACAGCGAGGTAGATGGAAGAATGGGAGAAAAATAAGAATAATAAAATTGTATGAGAAAATAACCAGGCGTGTCACGGGTGATGGAAGAGGGTTCAGCTGGTTCTCTCTCTAGAACGGGGAGCCCGCCACCCCACGCCCTGCGTGTGTGTACGTCCTTCGTGGGCTGCGTCGAGGAAGCATTTAATGAAAAGAGTTCTACTTGAACCAAGCTTGGTTTGTTTAAGCTCTTGTTTTGTTCGTCTCTCCTTCTGGAAAGCCAAGCTATAAAGTGTTCATAATTAATTCCTCACACCTCTTGTTCACTGAACACTGGCTCAGTGAACTCTGAGGAGACTTGCTTTTTACTGTTCCCTGTGAAGGACCATGGGATCTGAGTTGCAGCCTTGCCTGGGCAGTGGGGGGCAGAGGCCGTGGCCCAGGCCGTGTGACCTGGGGGTGTTCGGGACACGGCCCGGGGCCGGACGTGCCTCTTCTGGAAACATCCAGTGCCTGAGGGTCTGCACTCAGAAGGGTCTACTTTGAAGAGTAGTAGGCAGAGGCTACTGGTTTCTAGGCACAGATGAGTGAGATAAGCAGGCACAGAATCACTGTGATTTACGTGTGTGTGTGTGCATGTGTATATATATGGATAAGTATATACTGTTTCTTATTCCTTCAAGCTTTGTCTGCAATAGGCGGGGGCTCACATATGTACGAAACAAAACCTAGGAGTCAGGGCCCGTTACCCCCATTTCACGGACGCGACTGAGCTGTGATTTATTGCATTCGGGTTCTCGTAAGGGCTGTCCGAGGACGTCTCAGAGTCTTCCCCTTTCAAACCACCACCATAAAGAAGTACTGTCCGTGCCACCGCCATCCCCATGACCCCCGTCCCTGTCACCACCACCCAAGGTCTGTCCACAAGAGTATGTTGCTGTCCCTGCCAGGCCTAAACCTTGAATCTGAACCTATTTACGATTCCACGACGTTTTTGATGCAGAGAAATGAGAAGGGAGGAATAATGTCTTCATCTATATTAAGCATAAACTCCATGTCGGGTAGAGAGGCAGACACTTCCTGTATGTTGTCTCTTTTCATTGACCCACGACATTGCGCAGAACAGGCACTATTTTCCCAAAGTTTTGCTGAGAAGGGACGGGCCAAAGAGCTCTTGTCTAGAAAGCAGTCGATACGGATTGTGGCGTCAGGACTGTTTCCGTCCAGCCCGTGTTCTTCGCCACGTGCTATTGTCTCTCCTCCCTCCTCAGTTAAAGGACTGATCTCCGCTGTAGGGTGCTTGGCCGAATCTCCCTGCGCTCTGGCAGAAGTTTTGTCATAAGGAAGAAAAGTCAAAACATAAGAAGGTGATTTCAGGGACTTATTTACTTTATTTTCTGGGGGCCAGTCTGCATCCCCTCAGTCTCTGGTACCTTCCCCTTCTGCTGCCTCGGGTGATGAGTCCTTGCCACTCGTTGGCTCCTAGACCTGCGCGCGGGGCCATCTGTGTTCTCCCATCTTCCCTTGCCTGGCATCGGGGCTTGTATGATACATTTCAGAAAGTTTTCCAAAGAGGGTTGAAACTGAATTGGGCTCTTGATGGACAGACTTAAATCTCCCTCTCCTTGTAGAGACATTGTGGGTCTGAATTCCAACTCCGGCATGTTTTAGTGGTGACATCTTGCGCAATTGGGTCCCTATTGCACTTCTCGATTATTTGAGGGGTGGCAATACTTGGCTCAGAGGGCTGATTTGAGGTGTGAGTGTCTGGCGCCCTGGCTGCCTCTCCTGTGCACGTGCTCGGGGTGGCTGCCGGCTCCTTGAGGTGGTCCTGCTCTCTGGGCTCATCGAGGACCGCACAACCTCAGGGAAGGGGACCAGGCCATCTCCTGATGCTCTCGAGTGTCCCGAGATGCTGCCACACGTGTGTGCGAAAGTGGGGGATACATGGGCGACCTGAAGAGTGAAGACATCTCCCTGCGGCCTCCCAAGATGCGATGTGTTTGGATGACGGAAGCTGAGAGAAAAGGCAGCCAGCCATGGCCACTATGCCCGCTGAGAAAGAGTCGGCTTTCTGGGCAGTGCGCGTAGGTGAGGGAAGGGGGTCTTTCTGGATGAACAGACAATAAATATGTTTTAACGAGCCTTCAGCGGAAGAAACTGGGGCAGGTTCCATGGGACTTAATCCAGTGACGAGAGAGTTGGTGCAGGCGAGTGGCGGGGAGAAGCATGCCCTGTGCGATGGCATTAACTTGAGTGTGCTCAGAGAGCCCGACCTCATTTGGAAAAAGACCGGCTTAAAGGTTATCCAAGACACAGGAGATTATTAAGAAGAATATACAGGGTCCGGCAGAAGTAACGCCTGCTTAAGTGCGGTTGGTAGGGTAATAATATGGGTGTAATCATTTATAGTTTTAATTTGAACTTTTCACCTAAAATGTCATAGGGTGTGCTTGAGTGCGATATTGTTATGTTACAGAATTACATGCTTATAATTTTGTAATAAAAAAGGGGTATTATTTGTGCCGGACTCTGGACGACATTAAAAGACTTTAGAGGTGAATGTGGAAGAGAAACCTTTAAAGTGTTTATTTATCTCCAAATTATTTGGTGTACCATTTGCAAATAATTGCCATGCTAATTATAAACAAAAATATTATCTTTTTATTAAAAAAGATCTAAGAAATCCTATGGAAACATCAGTTTTAGGTTAAAAAATAGATTTTTTTCCCTTCTGTTTTCACATATACACAGTGACTCAAATAAAGCTTTCACTGATCTACTTCCGATGACCCTGTTTTCTCAAAAACACATGCAACACGTTTCCTTGATTTCCATGGGAAGTTTCCATTTTCCACTAGCTCAGACTGTGGTCCCCTGGGCTACCTCAGTTAATGAAGTTTTACTCGACTTGTCGCATAGTAGCAAATTTATCCACTGGAAAATTAACAGTAAGACAACGTGGGGCTTTTTAGGAGGAATTACTGTGTTTGGAGTTGCCGTAGAACTCGCCGTGCTGGCTGGAAATCGCGCAGCCCTGTGACTTCCGTGTCTGGGCTGACGGGTTCTGGCCTGGGTGCCAGGGAAGGGCACAGACAGGGTTTGCTGCTTGTCAATAATCCTGTTTCCCAGACAGACTCTTTCGTGCCAGGCCTGCCGATGCACCCCTTCCCCGCAACGACGGCATGTGGAAGTCGGCCGTGCTTTACAGGTGATTTATTTTGGTCATGTTAACGTGAGGAACGTCGTGGGGCCTAATGATTAAATATTCACAGCCCGCTGTAAATTACTCCCTTTCTTTGCTCTAGATAATAACGAATCGCTTTTCGCCACTCCTGAGTGTGAATTATGACAGACAAGTCCTTCTTTCACCTCCAGCACATCTAGTCACGAAGGGGCTGGTGCCCCTGAGTCTCCCGTTTCAGAAGACGACAAAATGCTGTTGCCATTTTCGAAACGTGTTGTGAACACAAGCGGATGAATTGCTGCTCCTGAAAATTCATCTGGGTGCTATGGTCTGGTGGGGAAAAAGTTGGGTTGTATGTCAGAGAACCTGGAAGTTTGCCTGCGTCCTGACGCCGCCCCGGCTCCAGGAATAGCTAGAAGCTGAATTTTGTCAGCCTTCCATGTCCTGCTCTGTCAGTCAAGAGGGACAACGTGTTTGCCTCTGCCGTGAAGTTACTGCGACGTCCGTGAAGACAGTGGCAATGCCTCACAGGAAGGGAACGCGAACAATATAAACACATCTACGGGTGTGTCTGTGGGCCTGTGTAGGGCGCGTGTGGTGCGTTCATGTCACGGTGGATGGGCCCAGCTCTGTACACTTGCGGACTGCTTACCGTCCCCCTGTGTCTCCGGATTAAACGACTGTTTAGTTTCCATTTTTACGTTTTCAGAGTTGTCGGACACCCATTCAGTGAATTGAAACCAGCCTAAACAGAAAACGAAGTTTTTATTATTAACAAGTAATCGTTTGTCGGGTTGCTTTTCTGTTACCATGCGCACCTCAGAAGTTTATAAATTTTGGTTTGGAAGCTTTTTGTCAGTCTCTCGCTGGGCAAAGATGAAGAATGTCAGAGATAGCAAATGGCTTTGTGCAAAAAAGAAAACAAACAAACAAACAAAAAAGCTTTTACAGGGAGCAAAGTCAGGTTTCAGGTTCAGAGCCTGACTCTGAACTCTCTGGGTTTACCTTCCCACGGGACACGTGATCTCTCGCGCGTTTGAGCCGAGCCTGACTTCTAGAGAGCACAGCAGTGTTTTTGCACTTGTCCTTATCTCCTGGCTGCATGGATGCGTGAGCTGATGAAGTCATGTGAAGTCTGCAGCCACCACCAGTCCCAAGTGGTTTTCCGCAGCCGGGTACGCGCGGCCCTCCCCGGGCCTTTGGGGGCTGAGAGAACCATATCAGAAAACACATCCTTGTAACTTTAAGAACAAGTTCCTCTCTGCTAACTAGAAAGAGCCTCCTAATGTGCCGCATGACACACGCATTGGATTTAATTTGTTTGCTTTCCTCCATGATTGCTCTTTAGTTATTGCAGTATTGAAACAACTTGCTCTGACTCCCAAGCCATGGGACAACGAGGAAGGCCTCAGCCGTGGAGGCCAGCGGTGCACACACGGGAAGCAGCAAACAGGTCCTTGGCGTGGGACCTGGGCAGCACGTCACCGTCCCTGCCACGTGCTGTGGCTTCTGTTCCCAGACCCCCTGGACCAGCGCCTACAGCAGGTGACTTCCCCGCTCCGCATCTCAGTTTCTTCAACCAGAAAGTAGACGCCGCACGTTGGCGGAAGCTGGACCAGGTAAGATCTAAGGAGTGCCCTTCGCCCCCAAATACGATTCAATTCTTTTACGTTTAATGCTTTAGCTTCTTGGGATGAAACACGATAAGGTGGAAGACAATCCAGTGTCGGGCCTGTTTTAAGATACTTTTTTGTCACTTAAATCTTTGGGCTTTTGACCAAGTTTCACACCTCTCTCTGTGCCTCAGAGCTTCCAGCGGCAAAGTGGGGAGACGCGTGCCGAGTTCAAGGGCTTACTCAGAGGGTTCAGTGAGGTTAATTTATGTGTCTGCCTTTCCCATGGCTCTCAGCTCCTCTCAGCTCCCATTCTGCTTTCCTCGGTGGCCAGAGCCCTTCCAGGCCCGCCTGTCTCCCCCTCCGGCCTGGGGAGATGGAGCCACGGGGAGGGGCACATCAGAAGACCTATACCCAGATCTAGGCTTTCCTAACTAGCCTGGGTGAGTCCCTTTGCATCTGCTAAGGTTGCTGTGAGCGTTAGATGGGATGGAAATAATGACAGACTGTTTCTTAAGCTCCTACTATGTGCCAAACATTGTAATAACCTCATCACACAGATATTTAACTTAATCTTTATAAAATGCCTGTATCTTCCATAGGCAAACTCTCAGTTATTCCCATGCCACAGGTGAGAGTGAGAGTCAAAGTGAGGACAGCACGAAGGAAAAGCGAGCGTGAGAGAAGAGAGATGGAAGGGAGATGAGGGGAGAGAAGAAAAAAAGGTTTTGGAAAGGGAGGCACAGCAGTAAGCTGGAGGAGACAGAGCCTTCATCTGAGTCCTCTTGGGCCCTCCCCATCATAAGTGGCCACGTTTCCTAAAATACGAATGTCAAAAACAAAAGAAACAGTCACAGAGTTGGAGTTTGAATAGAACAGGGGGTTCGTTTATTTGGCCTGAACCCCCAGATGTTGACCTTTCCCAGAGCCCTTGGAAAACCAAAGGGGTGAGCATCATGTTTGTTCCATTCTAATGTCTGGTCCAAGCCCTGAGAATAGATGCCCGATGAGTGGTGGCTGGGGCCCACTGGTGGGATTCTTTCAGCGTTCGGCCAGCGGCCACTGAACGTGTTGTGTGGATTGAGTGTGGGCCAGACACTGGGGAGAAAACTGAAGGCTTCAGGGGTGTTGCTCAGGGCTGAAGGGCTAAGTCCTCGTTCATCTTTTATCTTTGGGATGGAGAGTGGGTGGGCAGATGGGACCATGGAGTCAACCATTTCGGAAGGACAAATGATTTTCTTGTATAACTTTTTTTCTTTGGGTCCCGGTCTACCACATGAAGCATTTTCAGCCCCAACATTTGGCTGAGTGACCCTAATCGACACAATCCATGTAGAACAGCTTGGGTCATCTGCAGTTTTTATTCTTTGTTCATAAATAGCAGTCACATTTAATGTGATCCGCATCTATAAAATGGGTGCTATCATATTCACACATAAGTCTCAAGGGTATTGCAAGTGTTACCGATGTCCTTTGTACACTATACAATACCCTCTGCCCCCCACACAGTAGGTTTCTCTTTTTATATACACTTAATAATGGTTTAGCATCTTAGGAATGCCCTGGCTGGGAAAGGAGACTCCCCTCCAGGGCTCAGCCAATTTCTAGAGATGTTGAAAGGAGGGAGCATGCCTTTGATAGGCCAGCTAACCAACCTGAGCTGTCCCTCCTCTACCTGGGCCACGCCCCCCTGGAAGGCACCACCCCTCTTCCTAGTTACCCCATTGGTACCGGGTCACTGGGGACCACTCCTTCGATTACAGCCCCCCAAAGCTAGTCACTCTAGGCACCCCTGAAGCTTTTGCCCTTCCTGTGAAATCCTTGACAAAGGATCCCTCTGCCTTGTGAACATACTGGGATCTCCCCAGGTGGCCCTAGGTGACACGTCATTTCTCCTGTTTTTATAATAAGCTTGGTTTTCCTGAGTCACTCCTGTGTCTCCTCTTGCGGTCCCACCCGACTGACTGTCACGTCTAACACCACAGGCCACACAAACACACACACGCACACATACTCCACTTTTTGGCAAAGGGCTTCCTAGTTTCTAAAACAAGTTTCCATCCTTTTAATGGCTGTCCGTTTCCCTACTGGATAGGTTAGGCATCTGAGGCGCAGGGAGCGAGGCCGTTCCAGCAGCCGGCCACCGTTCAGTGTACTCAGGAGGCAGGGCTCACACTGAGGTCTGGAAACCCAGGTTCCAAGGCCTGAGACTCAGGGGTTTAGTCCTTCTGTAATCTCTTAATTAACCCGGATAATTAGTAGGCCTTCGTGAAAATACTGTGGACCGTGCTGTTTTCACATGTTATCAGAAGGGAGGGTAAAGGGAACCACCATTATTTGGACTGGACTCTACAACAGTAGCCCTGCAGCACTTCTGGGGACAGAAGTCACTGTCTCTGTGTTACAGATGGTGCCATCGGGACTCGGGGGCTTATTCCCAGGCCCAGGTCGCACAGCTGGTACATCGGGAAGTGCTATTGGAGCCCCCATGCCCTTTGGTGACGTGGCCCTTCCCTTCTAACCCCCCCTAGATTCTCAGGGCAACACAGCCCCATGTCTAAACTCCTTCCATGATGCGTTGCATTTTCTGATCAAAAACACCCAGGGGGAATCGACTCTGGGAGGCAATTTAGCCAAGTATCCTTCTTAACCAATGATGTATTTACTGCTACTAGGACAGCATTTTCTCTCCTTCTTTCTCGGGTCCTCTTTTCTGCTTCCCGGCTTTTTTGCTCATTTCTTGCCAGGAAACCCTCCTCCTTGCTGATCTGGGGCCAGCGCGTCTTCTCCCTACAGTGACACTGAGACCGACGGGCGCCCAGAAGAAAAGCGAAGCGTGGAGCCACGCGGAAGCACAACCCTGATTCACCTTCCGAAGTAACTGAGCAGTGAGTCTGAATCAGAAAAACCCTTAAAATGTTTAAGAGAGCTTCTTCTTCTGTGAATTAGGTTAAGCGCTCCGAGAAACTTCTCCACTCTGCTACTTCCGGAGGATAGTTAGCTATCGGGGGTGAGGATTCTGAGAGTCCTCGGGCGCAGGAACCGTGCAGCTATTTGCATATGGGGCCCGGGAGATTTCCTCAGAGCTGCTTTGCTGCTACCCTCAGGGTTGGAAAAGGCAAGTTGTTCTGGGCCAGGCGAGTGGGGTTTGGTAAAAACAGGAAAACACTATAAATAAAAATAAGGCAAAGCAATAAAGTAACCTGGGGTTGAAAGTCAGGGGACAGAGATGCTGTCTCAGCGGTGCCTTGCCGAGCGGCGCGGCCGCGTGCCCGGGCTGAGAATGTGACAGCTGGCAGACCTTTCCTGACCCCCTCCTTTCTCACGACAGAGCCTGTGACGCCTGCCGGGAAAGCGGGGCTGCTTCCCGCTGACCAGGGAGGTTTCCCAAGCACCGCCTCCCACCTCTCACTTGGCACGTTCCTTTTTCCAAATGTCCTGGACTCTGTTCGACCCACCTGCCACAGGGCTCCTGGGACCACAGCTCAGTGGCTGCTCTGACCGAGCCCTTCCTGGGTTCACTGCCCACAGCCTCCTGACACATCCCCCATCCCGCGGCCTGGGCCGAGCTCCTGGTGGGGCGGCCCATCCAGGGCCGCCGGGGCCCAGCACTGGCCTGGGAGCTGGACTGCCGTCTCTAGGTTCGGATTCCACCTGCTTCAGGGAGCATTCCCGATGGCGGCAGCGGTAAGCTCTCTCTCTGTCCTCCACAATTGTGTCATCATTGCCTCACGAATGGAACCTAGACTGTCAGCCACGTCTTATCTCCCTGCTGCACTCTGAGCAAAACAGAATCGGGACTGCGTGCGATTTCTTCTGTGCCTGCTCTTAGTCAGGTCATGGATGGCAGCTGTCCTCAGACACTTTGGCTGGCACGGCGTCCTCCAGTGGAAGCGGGGCTGGGACCGCCTGTTAATGTCATACATGCAGCGCCTGTCTCCAGTGTTCAGCTAAATGCCCTTCATCCTTCAGACGGAAGCCTGGTCATCAGTTATACAGAGACACCTGCAAGTCACTGCCACCACGACTCCCACGTAGCCGACGCTTAGAGTCCTTGTTTCAGGTGCGCTGCCAAGAAGCATCGCTGAGTTTTCTCACCTTGGTGTACCCAGCCTTTCCATTGGGGTTTGGCCATATTTTAGTTTATAAAGAAGGCAATAACTGGTCTGCAAGCGAACAGCAAACTTGTGCGAAATGAATGAGTGATCCCTACCGGCGTGGGTCCATTGCTTCCATCGGTGACTGTGGTGGCATCTTTCCATCCTGGTCACCCAGCGAGACCTGGTTCACGGTGGAAAATGCAACCAGACTCGCAGAGGCTCCCAGCTCCCACGGGCCTCCCGATGTCAGGAAATTGTTCTCTCTGCAATGAAAACAGCGGGCACCGAGTCTACGAGTGTGTGCATGAAAAGATCCATCATCCTGGGAGCCAAATGTCACCGCTGGAATGGCTTCCAAATGCTGCCGAAAGGAACGTTATTAATGACAGTGACGGTGACAATGGCGACCGTAATAACACATATTAAATTTTAACTGATACGGTGCCCAAGCTCCATGGCTCTGGGAGGGAGCTGCTCTCCCAGCAGAGGGGAGGGGATGAAGAGAAACTCCAGTTGAAAGGAAATATGATACAATCCGGGCCCAGAGCCAGGCTTTCAGCTGCTCCGTGGGGAGAGAAAAAGGAAAGGAAGCTCAGCCTGGGTTGGCGCGAGAGTTCTGGATCTCAGGGACCCAGCGGAAGGAGGCCAAACACATATTATAGGCTCATTTCAGGATAAGAACCTTCATGACTTCAACTCGAAGCACAGAAAGTAGGACCCCGGGAGTCCCCAAAGGGCACGGGGAGGAACCCCGCCGAGGGCGGCCTGAGCCTGTCTGTGTGGGAGGCCGCAAAACAAGACGCCTGGATGGGCTGAAAGGTCGGCGGTCCAAGCACTGTTTACAAGGAGCGGTCGAATGTTTGAGGAGCGAACAAAGAAAAATGTGGATGCTTCAGTGTTTGTGAGGACACTTTAAACCATTTTTCACAGATACGAGAGAATTCAGTGGCCCTAACATGGTTACCAGCTAACGGGGGAACAGCTTTCGTTCATGGGGTGGCGCTGTGTGCTGTGTTGGGCCTTGGGAAGTCGGTCAGACTGGGTTGGGGCCTTGCCTCCTCGGTGACCTTGACTATGTCAGGCAATTCCCCGAACTTCCATTTCATATTATTGAACCGAGAGCAATAACAGGACTTAACCTCATAGGTTAGAAAATGCTCAGTGTTGTGCCTCTTACTCAATAAAAAAGTTCACTGACAAATCTAACACCTTCTGGAGTTTCCTGGTGTCCTTTTCTTGTGTGTGGGGGGCAAGAACACTGAATTTGAGGCCTGGGCCCATCACCCCCGATATTGTGAACGGCACGGTCCTGCGTTTTTAACCAAAGGCACCATATCTATTGCTGTGACTGCGCCGACGGTGCCACAGGTGCCGGCACATGTCCAAAGGCGCCAGCTATACACATTAAATACGTGCAGCTCTGTGTATATCAATTATGCCTCCATAAAGCTTTGAAAAATGAAAAATATGGAATACAAAACAATAAATATTTTTCAATACGATGAAGTAGTTCATACCAGAAGCAAAATGAGAAATTAATTTCATAAGCCTTAATGACAAGGTGTGTCCAGAAGGTGTCCAGCCACGTAATACGAAAAATGGAGACATTATTGGAGACAATGCAAGATACAAGAAACATTGTACATAGGACAATGACGCCTCAGTCCCCTTCAAAGTAGGCACCCTGGGACCTCACACAGGTCTCCCAATCGCCATCAGCTGCTCCTTCGTGTTTTCCTGAATCTCACTGATGGTCTGAAATCTCTTCCCTTTCCAAGGCGATTTTAGTTTTGGGAAAAGCCAGAAGTCTCAGGGCACCAAATCTGGGCTGTAGGGGGACTGGATGATTTGATGTTTTGCCAAAAAACTCTGTACAAGATGTGATGCCTGAGTAGGCGCATTGTTGTGATGAAGCTGCCAATCACCAGTTGCCCACAGCTGTGACCTTCTGAACCATCTGAATAGTTTCCGTGGAGGACTGTTCAAGCTTAAGGCAAAACTGGATGTGGATTCATTGCTCTACTCATTCAGTAATTTGAATGCAACAGCCACACAGCACACATGCTCACTCAACGGTGTCTACCACCCCACTGTCTAGTACAGTGAAGTCGTCATTGTTCACACATGCACAATCCAGTCCACTCTCCTTGGCTGCCAGGTTACATTGATGTCATACAAACTGTTCTCATTATATTAAGAGTGACTGGACTTTTCCCGGACAGACCTCATACATAGGAGTAAGGTTTAACGAATGTTTGCAAAGCAGTTCAGTGTGACCATTTTTAAGTCGAATGAACGTGTGGGCCAGTTTATGTTAAGACTTTGAACTTGGAAGACAGGATTCCTGCCTGCCTGCCTGCTATCTGGATATGGTTTGGGACACGAGGGAGTGGACAGAAGCTGATTAATTACTTTAAGATTAATCATTATGTAACCTTTTTCCCCACGTCCCAACTTCCCCAGGCTGAATTATAATTCAAGGCATCTCTATTAAGGGCATTATAGCTAAACTCAAATATATATACTGATTTTAATCTATAGTAAATAAGGATTGTGCTAGCTTTTTATTAATAAAAATATACTGCGTGTGCAAAAAATTCAAACTGTCAGAAGAATATATAATTAAATTAATTCTTCCTTCCCCATCAAACCTCTAATACCCTCCACATGAACAGTTCCTTGTTTAATTTTAACAGTTCCTTCCATAATTTTTTTCCTTGACGTCGTTTTGGAACTTGATTTAACTGACCTGACTGTATATATCACACACACATTACAAACTGCACACTTAACCCAGTATGTTGTAAATCAATGCCCAACGCAACTGAATGCGTGCCACGTGCCAGGCATTTTTCTAAGCACTTCGCATGCAATATTACATATAGCTTTCACAACAAATTCTGGTTTACAAGCTGTGTGGCTTGTAAAAGTCAAATTCATGAACTTCTCTGAAGTGGCTTCAACAACAAAAACTGTATTTGCCCTCAGTCTGGGGGCCGGAACCTGAAATCAAGTCGTCCTCAGAGCTGTGCTCACTCAGAAGGTCGTACAGAAGGCTGCTTCCTGGCTTCCTGGTCACTTCAGGTGGCGGCTGGCAGCCCGCGGTGTTCCTCGGCCTGTTGACGCATCTCTCCAGTTTCTGCCTCCACCTTCCCAGGGCTTCTTCCCTGTGTGTGTCTCTGTGTGCGACCTCTTCGTGTAAGGACCCCAGTCTTTGAATTTAGGGCCTGTCCTCCTTCAGCACGACCTCACATTAACTAATTACACCTGCGAAGGCCCTGTTTCCAAATGAGGTCACCTCCAGAGGTTCTGGGAAGGCATAAATGTTGGGGGACACTATTCAATCCAAATATAAAGAAATCCACAGACTTATTTATATTTGATATTATGTATTTGTTTGTCTGTTTACAATTACTTCAGTCTGCTACACCATAAACCCCATAGAGAGAGGGCATTCATCCGTGTTTCCACAGTGACTTTCAGATGGATAATAAATATCTGTTGAAACAAGAAATTCTGTCTTAGGTGTGAACAACATATTTTAAAATCAAATCTGAGCATCCAATATTTATTGTAATTAGGTCACCATTTGGACTTATTTATGTATCTTACTTTGTACTTTACATTTAACTTTTTTTATTGCTTTATTGACCTCTTTTTCTACCTTATTCTAGAAAGATTGAATTTTACCTAAATCTATTTCCTTTTCTTGTAGACAATAATTATTTTACAGCTCTCTTCAATTGAATTAGGAATTCTTATAATCAATACTTTTATTCTCCCTACAATACAATCAACTGTGCATAAATTCCACCTTGCTTTTACATAATCTAAATTTTCATCCTCCTAATTTCTGGGTTCACAATTAATGTTTATTTAAATTTACTTTATCTGATATGGGAACTGGGCTTTTGAAAAAGTGTTAACTCTTTGGAAAAACGAACACACAGAAAGCATTGTCGGGTCAACATAGCCCAACCACGGGTCAGGCACTTTCCCAAACTAAAGGACAAGTCTGGGGTCCGACTCACCAAAGCGAGGAAGAATGTGTGGGAGGCTGATAACGAAGCCATTTCCAAAACCCACAGATTTCCGAGTCTTATCTGTGGACCTGAACTGGCTGCCCGTCACTCTTCCCTTCAACCCTCAGTTCCCTGCGCTCTGAAGTGCACTTTGAAGGCAGAGCGCCTGAGTGAGAGCCCATGAGGGCTGACCCAGAACTGTCTTCATGCGGCCTCGCTCGTGAATGGTGATTCCTCTGTCTGGCTCTAGATTTCGGAGTTGACAGCTATTTTCCGTGGTACTTGGGAGACAGTATTTCATTGTGTTCTGGCTTCAGTTGCTGCCGATGAAAAGTCTACTGACAGTCTCTTTGTTGTTCCTGGAATTAATCTGTGTTCTGTTCTGGTTGTTTTCTTTGATGTTCTGTAGTTTTGTTTTTAATGATTAAACCAGAATTTCTTTTTATTTATCTTGCTAAGATAACTACATCGCATGGAGACTCTTCTTCCTTGAGTACTGAAACACTTCTTGTCTGACTTTCCTCATTTGGGAACGTGTCTCATTCTGTCTATTCTTCGAGCCCCTCTTAGATGTCTGTTGGACTTAATCTCTATCTCTGCTTCTCCCTTTGCTCCTGATTTCTCATTTTTACTTCTACACTTATGATGGCTCCAGCAGGTCTTTCAATTTTACCAAAAGCTATTTCAATCATACCTAATTTCACCTAAATTTATCCTATGTAACTATTTGTTTATTAGTGAAAGTTTTATTTTGGACATTTTTCAAGTTTGCTGTATTTTTCACTGTATTGCTATTTATTTTTATATTTATACTTTAATCTCCCTATCTCTTTAGTATATTTAATACTCAGTTTTGAGTTTTTTTTCATTGTGGATACTATTTTTGCCAGTTCTTGAGGCATTAACTCCCATATTCATCACATGTGATGATCCAGTGTGGTACCTTGTTTTCTATGAGGCCATTAAATTAAAAAAAAAAATTACCATTTTTCCCTCTATGGGAGTACTGTGAGGAGTTTCCTAATCACTTCTGGAGGAGTCTTGGGCTTTTAATGAATCAAATGAGGTTGTTTTGTTTTTGTTTTTTAGCACTTCATTTTTTTAGAGCAGTTTTAGTTTCACAGATAAATCGGGGTGCAGAGATTTCCCACATGTGCACGGACTCTCCCACCAACGGCAGGCCCCCACCAGAGTGGTGCTTTTTTTTATAACTGACCACCCCCTCAGTGACACATCATTAACATAGCTGATGATAGCGGTCATTCTTGGTGTTGCACCTTCTGTGGGTTGGACAAATATATAATGTCACATACCCATTGTTATCAGATTAGTTTTTAAAGTTAATTTATGATCTTAATGACACAGGTCCGGGTTTCAGTTTTTCACTGGTGCCTTTTAATCACATTTAATACCTTCACACAGTCAAGCTTCCTCATTATTTCCCAGGCACAGCAGTGAGCAATTTTCATGGAAGGGACAGCTTTTTAGGAATCTGGAACTTAGCCAAGGGCTTAATTCTAGATCTTTGCTTTCCTGGACCCAAAACCATACCTTCTGTCTCTTCCTAGTTCTCCTCACCGATAACACACATCTCGGCCCAAGGGCCCTCCCAGCATCGGTCCAAGCTTATCACGTGGGTTTTAATTCGCTTTTCTTCCCGAAATGTGGGACGTCCCATTTTTTTCTTTTGAATTCACTTATGTGTCAAAGAGTTTGCTATTTTTTTCAGAACACATATGGTTTTATAACAGGGGGAGACTTATGTATATTTTCTTTGTCCAGGTTGCTAACAGTATCCTTTACATTTAGTGGAGATTCAGGGACGACGCTCAGTGCTCGCGGAGACCTTAGACTATCTTGCGTAAGAGCAGCAGGAACTGACAACAGTCTGCAAACCCACCTGAGAAGTAATGCAAAGCACTGCGTGGGGGCCGGGGGACCACGCAGAGGGTGGTGCAGTGAGAACCTCCCATAACAACGGGGTGGGGGTTTACTTTCTGATTTAGTTTTTGCTTTACCTTATTTCTCACATTGTCTGAAGCCAACAGGATTCATTTGGGAATGATAAAGCTGATGGAACACAATAAACACAAACAGGGGAAAGAGTGGCACCCAGGGGACTGAGGCGTCACCCCGCATTTCTGCCCCTCATCTCTGATTTTGATACCAGGCCTCCACAGCCCTCGGGTTTTTAGCTTTGAACAAAGCCCCACCTGACCCCGGCTTTCTCCTTTTCGGCACTCTGTGCGTCTGGGGGTGAGGCTTGACTTTTGGTTGTAGCTTTTTTGCCCTCTTTCTTGAGAATATGTATTTACTGATGAGTCTGTAAGAACAAAAGAATGGAACCTCTGCAAAAAGAGGGAGTGTTTCCTCTGAACAGCAGCGACGAGTGGGCTCCCAATCTCTTGGAGGCTTCCTGGCCGCCGGATTTCTGGTGCGCCCGGCTCTCCTCTGCTGGCAAAAGCCTCGGGTCTCACTGCAAATGGTAACCGCTTCTTCTTCTCTTCTCGCCTGCCTGCACGCTGTCAAGGTCAAGCGAAGGAGCATAAATGGCAGTGCCACGCAGGTCTCTTAATCAGGTCCAAGTGAATACAGATAAAATTCCATCTAAGCTATGAAATGACCTCAGCGCTTTCTCAGGGAGCAAGGGAAGCCCCCAGAGAGCACGGAGGGGGACGGAGCCAGACTGTCCCTCGCAGTTGTGCACGTGGTTTCCGTGCTTCTCTTCTTTCTCAACAAGGGGATAGAAACGAGGGTGGAGGACTCCACGGCACCTGAGAAATGTGGTGAGTGGGTTTTAGAAGCACTAAGGCTTTCTGTACCCAGCATGTGCTCAAGCTAGTTTACCTCCAATCCTGAGGATGGGTGCTTTTCTTGGCCTAAGAAATTGTACCTTGCTCCCTGTCCCCAGCAGAAATTGAACTTTTGCTCCAAATATTTTTGTTCTTTACTTATTAACATCTTCAACCAGCAAAATTTCACTTAACAGATGCTCACCCTGAACTGAACTACATTTCCTATCCTCCCATGAAGTCCAATGTATAAAATTGACCATGTTTTGGCCAATGGCATGTAAGGAGAAGTGTCACATGTGATTTGGAGAAAATGTTCCCATTTCTGTCCTGCTGGCAGATGTGATGGCTGGTATGTGAGCAGCCATTTTGGACTCTGAGGTAGCAGCTGTGTGCCGAGGATGACAAAGCAGCAAGATGGAAGGGACTTACATCCTGATCAATTCGAGAAGCCACCTTGCCCTATATTGCCAACCTCCATACCTCTTTTGTGGGAGAGAAATATATCTGTATCTTGCTTACGTGTTAATCTAGATACCCTATCATTTCAGACAGACCTTAACTGATATATCTTGCTTTAATTGCAGTTTTTGTCTTGCTCCATTTCACCATTTAACAGTATCCAAGACTAAGTTCGCAGTCTTACCACCTGTTTCCCTTAGAAGAAATCCAAGAGGTTGTCCTCTGGGTGGGTTCTCCGGCAGAGAAAAGCCAGCGCCCTTGGACTTCGAAGTGCTCGCGTTGTTTGGCTGTGAAGGCTCCGTTGTGATTATTAAACAGTTATTGAGCATAGACGTTGTACATTTTCCATCCCCTGCTTTCCTGATTACCTTTTTCTGTGTAGCAAATAGCTAATTAAGTTAGAATAATGCAAATTTAAAATACATACCCCATTAATGGGGAGTAGGTTGCAATGTAAATTTCACAACTAATTTAGAAAGAATGCCATTTTGAGAACAATTTGCCCAAGTTTTTTCCCCATACTTGACTTCAGACTGGGGAAAACTAGTGCTTTAATTACAAGCTAGACAAATACAGTCTGCGAAATCTTGCTTAGTGAGTTCAGATAGAATGAGCTTTCAGAAGGCAGTGAGAAGGAAAATGATCATTTATTTATATGGGTTTTGCTTCTCGGCATTGTGTGATTGCATTTGTTTGGTGTGCTTGGCTATGAAGATTTAAACGCGCTGCTTCCAGTGGAAGGCAGAAAGGTGCCAGAATCGATCATGGCAAAGAACATTCCCTCTCCTGGGCTTGGATAGCGCTCGCGTCACTGTCCCCAGGAGACAGAACCACGTGGAAGCCAAGGCCCAGCCCAGTTTACTTCCTCGTTCCTGACGACTGAAGACCGTTTTTGATGACAGCTGGTGTGTGGCCTGTGGAGCCGGCAGCCCGAAGTGAGCCTGGCCTGTAGCCCATGCCCCTCTCGGTCCTCGGTCTGACCTCCCTGTTCAGCCCACGTCTGTTCTCTAGGACATTTGTTAATTCCCCCAAAACAGAAGATGGGACCTGGGACCACTAGAGAGTTAATGAAGGGACGACCTTCCTATTTCGCCAGCGCGGCAAACTCAGGACCTCTGCTCCAGCTGGGACGCTGCTAGACACCTGCCCCAACGCACTTGTCTGTTGTCTCTCTGCCTCCAGGCTGCAAATTCTAAGAAACAGAACCGCCCTTGTCTTAATCATGGCTGCATCCTCAGTTCCTACTGCGATGATCAGCAGAGAGCAAATGTGAAATACATATTTTTCAAAATAAAGGCTGGCTCCTTTGTCTTCAGAATAAACTTCAAAGACACGTCAAAAATCTGGCTTTAACCCTACTAAGGAACTAGCCTCATTTCCTACTTTCGTCTGACAATTACCTGACAACTACAGTGAAGCCATCATAGCCCCCCAGACAGGCTAGGATCCTTGTGCCCTACGCATCTGCTGAGAGCACCCGAGGGGGGTGTCTGTATTACACTTTGGAGTCACATCAGTGCCGCATCTCCCAGCCCAACCACTGCTGCTGGAGCGACCTCAACCCCTGTGATCTATGGATCAGCTATTCTGTTCCAGGAACAGCTCCAAGTTCTGAGAGGGCTCTTACTTGAGGGTGAGTGGACACTAGGCCGGGACAGAGGAAGTGAGGGCTGAGCGCCATGGCCCACTGTAGGCCAAGTCCACATTAGAAGCCTTGTCTGTTCACTACTTTCAGAAGAAAGGTGAGCCTGTTGAAAGGAGAACCGACAGATCCCAAAATGAGTTGCTTTGCTCAAGAACCCTTTGCCTGGCCGGGCTTCCCCTTACTCCCAAGTCACCGTGACTTCCCACAACACTGGATGCTACTTACTCCCCATGCAACCCATCCAGTCTCTGCACCGTGGAGCACGCCCTCCCTTCCGGGTGCTCTCCGGCCTCCTCCATACCTGCTTGGCCAGTGGCTACTCCGCTTTAAAGAAAGAGACCAGGGGTCCTCCCCCAGGAGCCCGACGGCCTGTTCTGTGCGCAGGAAGCAAGTTTCCTCTGCATGCGGCCCTCTCTGCTCTTTCTAGTTACCATAGACTACTTGTACTGTCTGACCCCTGTCAGGAGAGCCACGTGGAAATCTTGCTGAAAGTAACAGCAGTGAAAGGCCTCCAAAGGGAAGCCCAGGAGTCTGAATTTTAACTTCTAGCCCAGACGATGTCATGAGTACAGGAGCAGGCAAGAGCAGGGTTACGGTCACGAGTGCACGGAACGCGGGTCAAGACAGCTACTGTGATAATTGCCGCCTGTGTGTCTTGTCCCGTACAAACAGCTGTGGCCCCATTTTTGCCCACCCCTGCATGTTATCGTTTGGAACTAATGGTTACAACTGGAATTTCAGGATCTTCTTAAATGTCAGGCAGAGACCCAATGGCCTTTTCACCACGGGCACCACCCCTCCGCCGGCCTGCTCAGTCATTACAGCCAGCCTTTTTTCTGGTAGGGAATCAAATAGGAGATGGCCAGATGCTTTGGCAAAAGGTGGCTGGTAGACTTTTCAATTAAAATAAATCATAGTGATTGAGTCATTGTATAAGAAGAGGTCTTGATGGCCGCAGAAAGGGACATGCTGTTGTGTCCCGAGAGGCCCTCATTTCATTGTGTGTCCCAGGGCCAGCCCCACTCTCCTTCCTGGGCTCCCAAAAACCCTGGCGCTGTACTGTCACCACCATCCAGAAGGGCTGAACCATGGACACAGTATTGTTTATTGGACTTCAAACTGGGCCACCAATTTGATTACAGTTTGGCAGATGCTTGGTCTCTGAAGGGTTTCCAACCTGCCCCATCACGACGAATACCAAGTCATAAAGCGAGAGAGCTGGAAAGGCAACTGTTCCAACCCCTTCATTTTACAGATGAGTAAACCGAGGCTCCTGGGAGCCCAGGAAGCGCAGAGCTTTGGAACGAGCTGGCCTGTGCTGGAGTTGTCATCTGTCCTCTTTCTTGTCTCTGGCCTTGGCCTTGTCCCACCATGGCCATGGGCTCCTGTCTTGGCGTGTGTCAGATAATGACAGTACTGCCTCCTTCACAGCATTGAGGGAACTAGATGTAAAATCCTGAGCAGAGATCCCAGCCTGGAGGAAGAGTGTGACATGTGACATTTGCAGTCACTTGCCAGGGACACACGTACATCTTGGAAATGGTGAGGCCAGGGCTTGAGTTGGGGTTTCTGACTTTAAGTCATGCCCTTTCTACTACCTCCCTTAGCCTCTCTCTCTCTCTCTCTCTCTCTCTCTCTCTCTCTCTCTCTCACACACACACACACACACACACACACACACACTCACAAATTAAAAAACAGGGGGCTCAGCTGGCATGTTAGGGGCCTGGGGACAAGATTGGGGAGGAAGGCTGACCTCTGAGAAGGGAGGTCAGCACACCGTCACTGGATGCTGGGCCAGCGCTGTTTCCTTCAGCTCCTCTGATGAGCCCAGAACAGTGACGCAATAGTCTGCAGTCCCCGCCCACCAGCTCCACCCCTCCCTTCTCCACAGGCCTGACCCTTTCCGGGCCTGCTTTCAGGGAGCTGCCGGCTTGTTTTCCCTCACTGATGCTCAGTTCAATGATTGCAGCGTCCCTGGAACCTCGCTTTGGGAGACTTGCTCTCTGACTTGGTCACGGCTTTAAGCTAAAAGAGTCTGGTGCCAATGGTGACATTATGGGCTGGGACTAACGAGTAAGAGAGTGCTTCTGAGGACATCGCCCAGTGCCTAGATTCAAGGATGAAGCCGGCTTTGCCCCTATGGCTCTTGTTAATCTTTTGGAGTCTCTAACACCCTCTTTGTTTCAATAAACCCCAAGATGTCATTCATTTAGTCGCTGATTCAGCGTCTTCAGTTAGGATACACGAAGGCTCTACAAGAGTCTATATTCAGCTATAGACCAGAGGGAGACAGGGGTGTGAAAGGGATCACTGCAGGTAAGCTGGGTAGCTCTGTGATGGAGACCAAAGCCCTAAGACCACGTGGAGGCCATGCCTGGTGCCCAGGGGTCTCAGAGGACCAATTGCAAAGGAGGTGACATGAGTAGAGACTCAAAAGAGGAGGTTCCATGTGTCCTGGGGGGAGGACATTCTGAATGGAGACAGGTACCTGTGTAAAGGAAGTGAGATTGGCATCTGCATGCTATGTGGGGTAATTTTAAGTCGTTTCATGAGGATGGAGCATCAAAGAGGTACGAGTTTTAAGTACTGAGTCATGAGAACTCTAGGGGCTGCCATGGCGCACCAATGGGGGTGGAGCCTGTGTAGCTGCACAGTGTGGCAGCTGCGAGCCACGCCATGAGGGCCTGCATGCTGAGGACCATGGGTTTTCCTGGGGAATGAGCGGAAGTGAGATGTCCTGTAGTGGAGAGGAAAAGACACAGCCTCGGGCAGTGTGCCACCAGAGACTGTGTCCTGGCTCCCCTGCTGTGTGGCACTGGACAAGTTACTTAACCACTCTGTGCCTCAGTTTCCTCAGCTGCATCAAGGGCCTAATGAAGGTAATCACTGCCTAGGGCTGCTGGGAGAATTTAATGAGCTGAATTATGCAAACCATTCAGAGCCATGTTTTTATCCTAGTGTGGCCGCTATTCTTCATGGGTTTTCAAAAGGAGAAAAAGTTACCGGATGCTTTTCTACCAGCGAATTTCACCCTTTTTTGAATCTCATGGCACACAGAAACTAATCACTAAAATTCTGCTGCACACCAAAAATGTATTTTTTGCTAACTGACAAAAAAAATAGGTAAAATTTTGATGGATTTACAGAAAAAATAATAATAGTAATTACCTACCCTTTTTGCTTCCGGTGACTTTTTAAAAAATCAGGTGCCTGTACTTGCATATACGGATTTTTGATACCAAGAATTAAGCAATCAGGTGCAAGTTTATTATGCAATGTGACCAATAAGGCGCAACTCTATTATATGACCTACATATTTATGGTTCAAGACAGGGCACTGACACCAGGCAACTACTGTGTTCACTGTTGTCATTTTTTCATTTGACAACGTAGGGAAAAGAGGTCAGTGCCCCTGACTAAATCATCAGGCACTGCATGTTTTAAAAGTTCTTGTGGTACCCAGGTTGAAAATTGCTGTTCTAGACGAATTAATTTTATAATAATAAGGAAAATGGGTTAGAAAAAGATGGAAAAGGAAGCAGGGAGACCATTAACAGGCAGATAAAATAATCCAGGGGAGAGAAAATGAAGATCTAAAGTCTGACAGAGGTAACAGGGAGGGAGGGGAGGAGGGTGTCAGTTAATGATGGCCTCATTAACTAGGGTATCAAGCTACCCCATTACCTCCATTACCTCATTAATTGAAGTATGGTATTAGTCTGGGTTCTCCCGAGAAATGAAATCAATAGAATCAATGGGGGAGTTGAGGGGGACAGTGAGAGAGCTGACTTACTATAAGAAATTGGTTAACATGATTCTGGAAGCTTCTCTCTGCTCTACTGGATGTTCTGACACAGGGAAGTATTCATTAGCTGAGATGTGGAGTATGCTGGGTATTGAGGTGGATTTAAATATTTACTTATGTCTTTATAAGATGAGACTATCCCTGAGATATACAGTGCTATAATTAATCATTGATCATGACCAAATCCCACAAACTCCTTCAGTCTCACTTTTCTCAAGGTTGGGAGTTAGGAGGTTGAGCCAAGTGCTCTGTAAGTTCCTTCCTGGCTTGTCTGTTTTCTCTCCTAGGTCTCAGAAAGCAGGGCACAATCCCTGGGAGTGGGCTCTATTTCATCTGTGCACAGCGTCACATCCCTCCTCTGTCCTCAGCAGGAGGATGGCGGCCAGCACTCCAGCACTGCAAAGGGGCCATGCCCTCCCAAGGGACGGGACTGTGAGGAGCTGCTGGGACAGCGGCTGCCGGGTCCCTGGCCGGGAGGGAGCAGATGAAAAGAGATTCCAGACTGTCAGGACTGCATGCTAATGCCGGGGCAAAGGGGTTGGTCATCCCCTGGACTTGGGACTTGTCTACGAGAAGCACCTTGAGTTGCAAAGGTATAGGAACAATTATTTACTGAGAACCCGCTTAATGCTGAGAGCTGACCGGAGATGGAAGGGTAGAAAGTTGTGTGAGGAGCATGATCTGAATTAGACCTGGGACCATTCGTTGAAGAATCTTATGGTAGAGCCAAGCAGAGAGTGAACATGCAGGGAGCACTGGGAATCAACGCTAAAGATAGGACAGGTTGTGGGACACCCCAAACTCTGAGTGCCAAACTGGAATACTAAAATTATCATGTCTGTGTGGCTATTTAAAAATGCCGTATTGTTCTTGTGCTTAGTGTCAACGTCTTGCACTGCCTAGATCCGCGTGAGAGTTAGGTTAACTTATTTGCCCCTGAGGATGTTGCCATAGTGAGAAGGGAAATTTTATTCTTCTTCCCAAGAAGGAAAATAGGAAATAAACAATCCAAGACTGAAGCAGAAATAACTTAACTGCTATCAGAGAATCTGGGACAAGAAACTGAGCATCTCCAACTGAGTCTTTTCTGTCCCCTCTTTCAAATCTGCCCATTTTTCCATTCATTTGTGGAACAGGCTCATCTGGGGTAGATGTTAGGGAGTGGGGGGTATTTCAGTCAGGATGAGCCAAGGTGTGCTGCAATAACACAGGTAAGCTTCAATGGCTTACAAGTACCAGGATACCTGTCCCTTGTGACTCATCTATGTTTCTGTGACGCAGGGTCTTCACTCCTGGTCCCAGGCATATGGGGAGTCTTCCTGCAACATTGCTAATTGCTATGGACTGAATCTGTTCCCCCCAAATTCATATACTGTAGCCCTACCCCCCACCCCCACCATGTGCTGGCATTTGGGAGGTAATTAGGTTTGCCTGAGATCCTGAGGGTGGGGCTCTCCTGATGAGATCAGTGTCCTTTGAAGAAGGGACACCAGAGAGTTCTCTCCCTTTCTTTATCTTCCATGAGAGGACACAGCAAGAAGGCAGTCCCCTGCAAGCCAGGAAGAGAGCTCTCGCCTGCTGGCTCCCTGACCGTGGACTACCATCCTCCAGAAGTGTGAGAAAATAAAATCCCATTGTTTAAGCCACCCGGTCTGTGGTATTTTGTTATGGCAGCCTGAGCAGAATAGTACTCTGGTCTCGTGGCAAAGCTGTCTGGTATTAGAACTTCGACTCACAAGTTTTCCTTATCTCTTTTGCTTACATTTTCATTACTCCTAAAAGTATTGTAATACGACCAAGCCCTTCAGGGTCCTACTCCCCACCCCCACCCCCTGGATTTCATCTTGTGCCAAAGCTAATGAACTCATTCCATAAAAGCTGAAAGCAGCTGGCAGAGTGTTAACAATAGTTTGCTCTGTCTGTCTATCTATCTATCTATCTATCTATCTATCTATCTATCTATCTATCTATCTAGCAATACAGCTGAGTTGAAAAACCATGTTTGAGTCCTGGCTCTACCACTCACTAAAGCGATTTCAGGCATAAAAGAGAAGACAAAACGGAGTAAAGAAGCCCACAGTGGTCGAGGAACGAATCCTCCGCTTGGCGCTTCCATGTCCATCATCTCCTTTAGCCCCCACAAGTACCCGGAAACATTAAATGAATGCATGTTCCCAGGAAGCTGGATGTGGGAGGGACTCCCGGCTCTGCAGGTCGCTGGGCCCGTCGCTGACCGCTGGTACAGTGTGCTGCTCACCAGCAAAGTGGCTTCTGCTCGTGGTATCCTCCTCTGTAAAACGCTACTAATCAAGTCCCGCCCTACACTTCCTGCAAGGTGACTGTGAATGAGCCGGCGAAGCGTGCGAACCCTGGAATCAGACCGTGCTGTGTCTCAGCTCCCCCACTCACTGCCTACGGACGTCAGCCGAGTGACTTGACTTCTCTGTGTCTCAGTTTCCTCACTGGCAAAACAGGGACGATGCTACTCCCTCTAGCAGAAGGCTATTATAAGATGCAAAGGAGCTGATTTAGGTAACGTTCTAAGAACAGGAACCGGCACAGAGTAACTCTGCCAAAATATTAGCCCCTATTATTATTACTATCAAATTAAATTGACATAAGAATAATAGTATTATCATGCCCATTACGGCAGGTGCGGTAGCCTTTGTCAGCCGCCAGGCAGCCGGAGTAGAGGCTTCTGAGTTATTTTTGGTCCAAGCTGACATGCTCAGCGCACGGAAACTGGCCCAGCACGTGTGCAAGACCTGAATGCAGTCACCGTGCAACAAGCACGTCTGGACACCATGCTGACCAGGGGCGGGGAGGCTGGACTTCCCTCTGTTCTGCCACCACTGTGCTGGGAGACACCGACTCGCCTGCCTGGGCTCGGTGTGTCCCTTCTCCCTTTGCACAGCAGCAGCTCCAGGAGGTGGGGTTCCTGCAGGGGTCACCTGCGGCCACCGAGCAGGTGCTCCCTGACACCACTTTCTGCGTTCCCGGGGCCACCCCTCGCCTCCACCCTAGGTGGGTGCACAGAAGGGTTTTTGTAAACTAGTAAAGCACCAGATGACATGGATCTGAAAGCCTCTTTCTCATGTAATGTGCTTCGAGAGGCCACTGTGCTCTCCCTGCAGAGGCAGCTGTGGTTTTGTGAGTAGCTGGGAATTTGGCAGGGGTGGCCCCAGCCGGGCAGATGGGAGAAGGGAGCCAGGAACCGACCGAGGCGTGAATGCGCCATTCAGTGGGGCGGGCGCTGGGCAGTGAGGGATCTGGGCTCACTGGGTAACTGTCCAAAGGCTCTGTCCCTGTCAGAGTCTTGGCAGGCCAGTGGGACATGCAGGGCCTGACTAACCACAAAGGGCATTTTCAAAGTTCACTGACAAGGGCGAATGAAACGACGTTAGAGTCACTCGCACAAGGTGGGCAGTGTCCTCAAGGAGCTTAGAGGTCACCCAGTCCAAATGCCCATTGCAGAACTAGACCCGAAAGGTCACGTGACTCGGTCAAGATCCTGCTGTGTCCTCAGGCTTTCCTTCATCTACCTCTAACAGAGCACACGCTACATCCCAGGCTGGGTGCTGGGGACAGAAGGTCGAGCAAAACACTCTTGTTCCTTGGGAGCCGCCAGAAACAAACCAGGAAAAACTGGGGATGACCAGAGCACTGAGTCACCTCGGGGTGTCTGCCGCGGTCTGCCTCTCTGTCCGGCTGCTCTGAAGCGCCTCGTTCTCTCCTGCAGGGCAAGTGCTGGGCTGTCCCGCCTTCGGGACCCGGGCGAAGGCCAGGGGCAGGCGACTGTCTACGGGTCTCCAGGGTCGCTCCCCCATTCCCCTGCTGCCCCAGGGGGCTGACCTGCATAGGTCAAGGGCCCTGCATAGGTGAAGGGACAGTTATACAGCTTAGCCGGCGGGAGCCCCGGTGACACGCCCAAGGAAGCGGGTGAGAGCTCCCTCCTTTGAAGGGAAGCCAAGGAGACCTTTCCCACAGACTCTGCTTTCTGGGTTCCCATGACCCCTCCTTCCCTCATCCCCTCAGGCCCGCGGGTGATTATGGCCCCACTGTTACTGGCCCATGAGATTGCTACTCAGTTCAAACGGCCGACACCCAGGGCGGGGCAGCCAGGCTGGACCAGAGGACACAGGCCAGGCCGGTGCGTAGGCGAGACAGGGAAGGGCCCACAGCTCCCCTCCCTGCAGGGGGCGCACAGGTGCCCACTTCCTGGGTTTCTCCGGGGTGTGCCAAAGAGCTTGCCCAGAGGCCCAGGGCAGACACGCGCCCTATTATGTTCTAAGTGTCTGCCGTTCACTCCTGGGAGAGCCCAGGCGGCGGTGGGGGTGAGGGGCAGGAGGCCGGGGAGCAGAACTGGGATCCTGAGGGTCCGGCCATGTCTGCGGGAGGTAGGCACGGCAAGTTCACGGTGAAACCTGAGTGGTCCCTAGGTGAGGAGATGGGGCCCCGTCCCGGTGATGGAGCCAGGAGGCAGGGCAGACCCAGATGGTCGGGGAGCTCCAGGCCCACCACCTCCAGCCCGTCTAGCTGCCCGCTGGGGGCTGGCGCTGTGGGGCTGGAGCCGCATCTTTGGTGCTGCCTGGAGCTTTTGGGCCCTAAGTCGCACCCTGGGGCCTGTAGTCTGAGGCCCGCTGGCTCCCATGACTGGGGAAGGAATTCCAGATTTCTCTACTCAGGACGCACGGTTTGCTAAGAACTTAGTTTCTGATAAATCCCTGTCTACCCACAACATGGAGCGATGTCATGTCCCTCACTTTAAAAGTGAGACAAGTGTCTCTGGGTGGGATTGTGAAGCACCTAACACCGGCCCAGCGCATAGTAGGTGCTCAGTGAACGCCCAAGGCCTTTCCTTCCCTCCTCCCCCTGTAGTTGTGCGACAAAGATGTGCAGGACTGAAATAAATTTAGTACGAAGAGCTCATTTGCCTGGGGCCCCCACTCCCTTTCTTCCTGCGAATGGCCGGCTGCCTGGCGTGCATTTTCTGCCATTTGGGGTTTTAAATTCAGCTCATCAAAGGCATTGTGGGCAACAAAGCTGCCAGAAAGTGGCTACAGGAGGAGTTGCAGCTGAGGTTCCACTTGCTCACCCCGGCTGCCCGAGAAGCCGAGGAGATGGAGAACTACAACATCTCTATTTTCTGAAAGGTACACAGAGGAAGAAAAATAAATTTACCTGCAACCTATCTAAAATAATTTTCAATTTGAGAGAGGTGGTGACCCCTGGCTGGCTAATATAATGGGAAAATTTGATTGTGCTGAATCTGGAGAAAGGAGAGGCCCAGGAGAAGGTGTAAGTGGGTGGAGAAGGGGGGTTGCTGTTTTGAGAGACAGAGGCTGCCGTCGTCCAGGACACAGCGGAATGGGTGCCCGGACTCGGGAGTTAGGGACTCAGTTCCCCATTCCCGCACACCCGCAGCGGCAGGGACCGGGCTCCGGGGGGGGGCTTTGTGTGACATAGGATGTATATATTATGTATATATAAAAAAAATATGTATTTTTCTGCTTTGCATTCTCTGAGCTTCCTGGATCTCAGGTGGTTTGGTGTATGTCATTAATTTTGCAAAATTCTTGTCATTATTGCTTTAATATTTCTTCTGTTCCATTTTCTTTTCCTTATGTTATTCCAGTTACACATGTTACATTATTTTACATTGTCTCAGAGTTCTTGTGTGTTATGTTTCTATTTCTTTCCGTTTTTCTCTTTGCATTTCAATTTTGGAAGTTTCTGTTGCCCTATCTTCCAGATCATTGATTCTCTCCTCATCCATGCCTACTCTGTGGATGAGCCCAACAAATGCATTCCTAATTTTTATTAGTGTTTTGGACTTCTGGCATTTCTTTTTGATTCTGTCTTAGAATTTCCATCTCTCTGTTTACACTACATTTCCGTGTTTGCATGTTGTCCACTTTTTCTCTCATTAGAGCCCTTAACATATTAATCATATTTAAATTTCTTGTCTGATAATTCCAACATCTATGTCCAACCGGAGCCTGTTTTTCATGCTTCCTTTGTGTCTTCAGACTGCTTTTTCATGCTTTCTGTTTAGATGCCTTACATTTTGTCAAAAGCTGGACGTGATGTATCATGCACTGGGAGCTGAGATGAATAGGACTTTAGCACAGCTTTTGTGTTAATCTTGCCAGGAGTTATGCCATGTTTAATGTTGCCATGTCTGGGGTGCAGGAGGCTTCACACTCTGCTGCCATCCTTGTGTCTGTCTTCCTTGAGGAGTCCGGGCTCCCCTAGTCCTCCTCCTCCTCGGGGAGAGTCTGGGTCTCACTGCCCTTCCAGGTGTGATCGGCTGTCATCGCCCCACAGGTGGTGACGTGATGGTAGAGTAGGGGGAAGGGGCGGTGTCTTCCTACAAGCTTGCCAGTGAATCTTAGTCTTTCGGGGGCCTGTGTCCTAGACTGTGATGATCACAATGTATCTTAGTGTTTTTCCCCTTTAGCTGAGACAGGAAGGCTAGAGTAGGAGAACTGTTTTCCTCTAAGGTGGATCAGAGCTCTGGTCAAGCCTTTTCCCCAGAGTGCAGGGCTTTGTTGTGGGTAAGAAGCTGGGGTATTTCTGGGGGACAGCTCTTCCCTTTTTCTGCCAGGCTGAGATAGTTTCTGGAGGTGAAACCCACAAAAATGTGGGGTCCTCCCCAAGTCTCTCGGGCTATTCCCACTCAGTCTCCAGTAAATTGTCAAGATGTTTTTTCAAGTGCTCCTACGAGCTGATGGCTTCAGCCACCGCTGCCCCCAGTGAGCGGAGCTCAGCTGGGACTCTTCAGATTCGGGGCGGTCATTTCCTGTGACTTCGGTTCTCTGACGGGACCAAGAGAAATTGCTGGCTGTCACGGTTCTGCTTTTTTGTAAGGACAGGAGGGACAACTTCCAAGGTTTTTACGGGTTGAGTTGAAACCCATTGTGTTATATGTGTACAATGGAACACTCCTCAGTGATAAAAAATAATGAGCTACTAATACACTCAATGGTACAGAGCAAATCTTAAAACTCTGTGCTGAGCAGAATAAGACAGACACTAAATAAAAGCTATTGTACGATCCTACTTCCATGAAGTTCACTAACAGGACGGCAGGAATCAGAGCAGTGGCTGCCTCTGGGGAGGATCAGGGATTGACTACAAGAGAGCATGGTAGAAAATTCAGGTGTGAACAAAGGTTTTATGCCTTCACTGGGATTAGGATAGCAGTCGTGCAAGTATACACATTTGTCAAAGTTGTCTAACTGTGTAAGTCATTTTGACTCTTACCCTAATAAAGGTCACGGATGACTAGATGCCATCTGAGCCACAGAAGAATAGGAGGTCGGCTGCGGAGTGAGTGTAATGAGAAGCGAATGGGTCAGAGGGCAGGGCCCAGGGGCACCCACGGCTGAGAGGTGGGCAAGAGCAGGAGGGGCCAGGAAGGGGGCCTGGGGAGGAGCAGTGGCCACTTCCTCTGTAAAGCAAAGGCAGGGAGAGAGACTGATGCCAAGGTTTCTTCTAGATCCCTTCGTGTCATATTCAGTGAAACAAGGACAATCAAACTTGGAGCAGCTACTGCTCTGATGGGGTCCCGAGTCCACATCCAATCACACTGGTCTGTGGGTTCCCCAGGGACCCGAGGACGGGCGAGTTGAGGACTGTGAGGCCCCTTGGTTATCATCTCAGCTAGCGCCTCCCAGTGCAGGTCAAGTGCAGTCCATGCTCGCTAGGAGCTATGGGAGGAGAGAGGTGTCTGGGAAGAGAGAGACTAAGCTCAAACCCATCGCCCAGGAAGACCTGGGGAGGGAAGGGCTGTGAACGTGCCTGCTGATCTGCCAGCTGTGAGTTAGTGAACAGGTCCAGTTCGACCCCCACCCCGTGCGGGAGTCCCCTGCCCAACACACGGGGTGGGTGTGCAGGTGACTTTGTGGACTATGAGTAAGCAGAATGAGTTTGTATCCGTGATCATAGATATAAACCTTGTCTAAATGTATCCTTTGCCTTGGTGATGTCTGTGTTATATATAATTCATAACAAATCCTAAATAAATAGATGGTAGGCAGCATGCCAAAATACTTCGCACTGTTGGAGTGCGATGAAGCACAGTCACGTAAGTTAGGCAACCATTGCTTCAGTGAATGAGTTGGACAGATGTTAAGACTTGAAGGAGGCAGGGGCTGTTGGGTTATCCAGGCATTTGACATGGGAATGGAGATGCCGGTGGAGTTTCAAAAATGGTAAGGAGGCTGGCTCAGGGGTAGACAGTAGGGATCGTGAGGAGTTCGGGGACTGTGGAGAGGGCAGGCTGGGGGTCTAGACAGAAGACACGGACATTCTCATCTGTGAACAGAGAGCAGGTTAGCCGATCACAGGTAGGATCTGCGTGTTATGAAGGGCCAGTCGGAACCCTTAGGACAGTCAAGGTGAGGGGCGTGAAGACGGGGGAGGAGCGGGGAGCAGTCTGACTGGTCCCGCTGGGCCACATGGGGTTGAAGGATCCTGTCCTCCCTGGTGACAGCATTGATGAGGGTTCTGTCACTTCCTCTGATTAGCTTCCAGGGGACAAGCAGATGTCTGGCGGAGGGGAGTAGTTTATTTTGTAGAAGCTATGACAGAAGAAGGGGGGCGCACCGTAAAATGAAGAGGGGAAACAAAGTAGGCTCACTAAGATCGGTCAGGGCTGCGAAGGCATGAGAAAATCAACACGAGGGGCCGTGAGGGGCCGGCAGGGAAGAGAACCCGCGTGTGGAAAAGAGGTTCTCGGTTGTGCCTTTCGAGGGCATGTCTAGCGGAGGCGGCTGAGGGCTGGTCCCTGTGGGAGGGGCTGAAGGAAGCACACGGGGCCGCAAGCGGGGCGTCTGGGGTTATGGGACGCCATAGATGAGATCACGTATCACGGCGTGTATCCCTCTGCACCCCATCTGAGGGGCGGCTGCAGCTGGTCTTTAAACAAGGACTGACTATGAACACAATTCAATTTGGCAGCCACGCATTCACTGCCCACTGGGTGCGGTGCATTCTGCTCAGGGCTGTGGGAGCCGAGGGGATGAACGAGCCTGGACTCTGCTCCCAGGGAGCCCACGGCTTAGCTGGGGACACGGGCAAGCAGCCGACTGTTTACAGCCAAATGGAGAGTAAAGTGAGGGCCAAAGAGAGTGGCCAGCAGCCCGCAGCAGGACCTCTCCCACCGTGGCAGGGATGGTAGGAGGGAAGCTCCGTGCCGTTACGAAGGCCTGTCCGGAAGGGGCAGGGGATGGGATCGGGGCAGAGGGGACAACGCGAGCAGAGGCTGGAAGGCAGGGGACTGTGGGTGTGCTCAGAGCATGAGGGTCGGTCACTGGGCCTTGTTCTCATGGCCAGGGAAGGCGGCTTTGCGGACTGGCCTCCCCAGGGGCAGAGACGGGCCCTGCCTTCTGCCCCTGCCACACCTTCTTCCATACGGCAGCCCCATGAGGCACTGGCAGCCCGGCTTTAGCTCCGCTGACCCGTTGACTTCTTTAGGTTGTCCCTCAGGATTTTAGATTCCCCGGGGGCGGGGACCAGGGGGTCCACTCACCTGCCATCCTCTAACAGGCATGGTTCTGGGCACAAGGCCCGTGCTCAGTGGTTCTGAACAGGACCACGGGAGGCAAAAGGAAGCCATTGGAAGTGCTGCCTATCTTCTAAAGGTGTCGTAGCAGTGGGACTTGGTCCCATTTGTGTCAGAGGAGGTGGAGGCGGTGGGGGACCAGCCTCAGAGAGAAGAGTGTGGGCAGGCACAATGGGGCGGTGGGCATTGTGCTGACTGACAGCTGCCACACGGACCCCGCTGCTCCAGGCAGTGGGGGGACAGCCCCGGCAGCCAGAGCTACTATGAAGTGCAGAAAGCCCAGGGAGGTGGGCCAACCTGAGGGCAGGGTAGAGTCTTGTTTGGGTCTCTTGATTAGAGTAAGCTGAAGTAAGCATGCCTAATAACTGCTGATCTTTCTTTCCAATGCGCTCAAGCACGTCCCAGAAACGAGCTGTGTGTGTGCCATCTTCCCGCCATTGCTTATTGTCAGAAGTGTGTGACCCCACACGCTGCTGTTTCCTTTCCCAGGTCAGCCCCCGTCCAGTCGGTCCATGGGGACATTCGCACACTCACCTCTGACAGGCAGCGTCCGCGGCCTCTCCGGCCCACCCCTGCGTGTCCTCCAGAACTTCCGCTCTGCTGCGTCTGCACCCGTCCTTGGAAACGGCCTACAAGGAAAAGGAGAGATTATTTGGCTCAATGTCCATTTCACGGTGGCTCTGATTTTTTTAAGGGACTTTTCAAACTCTGCGGGCTGTCCATGGCAGCTCTGACCCTAAAGGCTGGAGTGTGCAGACCCGGGGGCCCAAAGCCCAGTCAGTCCAATGGGCCTTCGCTCAGCGTTGGTGACAACGAGGATCCATTCAACTAAAATACGACGCGTGATTATTCCATGTATCATACACCCTCGGAAAGTGGGCTCCATGGAGACAATTTTCACACAAGATTATTAATATATGTCTATTAATCACATTATCTGCAAGGAGAAAGGAAAGAGGAACTGACATTTTTAACCACTTGTTTTATATCCGACATCATGGTAGGAAAGTTATGGGCACCATTTTATTCTCGCAACCACCCAGTGAATTAGACATTCTTCCCCTTTCCAGGTGAAGTAAATGCTCCGGAATGGCAATTCCTGTCCCGTAGGTCACACCCTGGCGTGTGAAGGGCAGACTCGGGTCTACCGTATCCCGAAGCCTCCCTCTCGCAGGTCTGACCTGTGAGGGCTGCCTGGGCATTGAGCAAGATCCTTCCTCATGAGAGTCTCGGGAAGCCTTGACTGGGGCTGCTGGCTCCGGCAGGCTCAGGGGTTGTGTCAGGGTCCTTCCCCCGCCCCCATGGGTCCGCCAGGCTTCCTTTGGGGATGTGGATTTCATGCGGATTCCATCTGTCGATTTGAAGATATATAACCTGGGCTGATGCCCCAAGAACTCCAGATTCTTCTTCAGCTTCTGCAGTGTTGTCAAGGTCAAACGGTAAGAGCTGGGACTGTCCCTGCTGTCTTTCAAAGGCTCTCTGTTCATTCCCATTCGTGACACCACAGCCTGACACCAAGGGGGAAAGGCGGTGCCCCTTCCCCTTTGCCACGACGCCTCCTGTGTTGAGGCCAAACCATGACCCCTCCCCTGAGCTGACCAAGGGGACCAACATCCCTGGCTCTTGAGGTTAGGCAATGACTCTCAGCTAGGACCACCCGGTGCCGTCCCAACACCCAAATGCTCTTCCGCACGGTGACCACCGGGGCACCTTCTCCCCGACACATCCCAAGCACCACATTTGGGTTTTGGGGTTTATGTGTGTGTTTTTCAAACAAACTTAGGCTCACATATCTCTGCCAGAAAATAGGAAATGATTTAAGGAGTGTGAAATTAGTTTATAAGTGGCAGAGCGTAAGTTGCTGCTGCTTTTAAGGATGAGGAGTCTGGTCATTTACATTTCTCTCCACGTGTTGTTCTACCGTATTCACTGAGGGGTTAAATTACTTTTCTGCAGGGCTCCCAGTGTGCTTTGCAAGGGGTCGGTCAGCACAGTGAGTGGTGGTGACTTCGCACTCACTGGAAGGTGGCGTCGCCCCCGGAAAGAGTGCGGCAGCTCCTGAATCCAGACCATAGGTGCCAGTAGGCACTGGGTTGCAGGACTCACGGTCACTTTTGGAAGCATGATGCTGGAGGCCCCATGTTGCCATAACAGGATGGGAGATTGCAGCCCTTCGGGCACCTGAAGGGAATGGTGGAGCAGGACAGGGGTGGGCCTGTGTGGGGACCGGCAGCCTGAGATGCTGAGGGGGCAGGTGACACAGACCCCAGACCAAGGATCCGAGTGCATGGGGTTTTCTAAGGAAAGGCTCCAAGTAGGAGAGTTGGGGAGCAAGACGGGGAAGGCGAACCGACCAGCAAGTCTTGCCTTGTCCTAAGGCCAGGTGGGCACACCAGTGATTCTGTGGAAATGGTACAACTGGGATCGGGGCTGAGCAGGCCCAGAGGGCAAAAGGAAGTTCCTGAACGGGTGGCCCAGACCTCAACCCCTCATTCTATTGTACAGACACAAACACTTATCCCCTCAGCTCACACCTATGGCTCCAGTCGCGGGGGTTCCTGCCACCCACCGACAGAGCAACCTGCTCTGGCCTGGTTCACACGTAGGTCAGCTCCCTATGGTGGCGTCACTGAAAATGATTCACGGTGGCCCTGCACGAGAACAGGGCGGGAAACCGGGAGGCCAGGCCGCTCCCAGCACATCACACCAGTGTGGAAGCGAATGTGGCCTGAGCTAGAGGACCGTGCAGGATCCCAGCTGAGGAGAAAGGCCTGGCTGGTTGGCCGGAGGCCTGAAGGGGGCATGATTCGAATACCAGGGACAAGGACATTTGGGAAAGAGGTAGGGGATGAAGCTGAGCGTGTGGGCACACCATTTGCTGATCTTTTGCCCACCAAGTTGCCTCCACCGTAGAGGAGGGCCTGAACTGAGCAAAGGAAACTTTTCCCACATGTCTGCTCTGTCTTCTGTCCTCGGCTCTCCCAGTGCCCAGCACCCATGACACGAGCCTCAACCCTCCCTTGCTTGGGCCCAACGGCAAGGGCTCCCCTCCCCAAGGCCTGCCTGGGTCTGGGGCTGATGGGGCTGACAGTCTGACCCATCACCGCAGGGGCCAGCACGAGCTCTGAGTGTGGCCCCATCCCCGAGGAGACCCCCAGCCTCATGGCGGGGGCTTGTTCACGTCGGGCCCCTCGCACGCTGCACGGTTAGTGACTTGTCGTCACGGGAACTGACACCCGTTTACGCGTTGATGCCCCCCTGCCCTCTGTGCTTCTGCCAACAACGGTGTGGGAGGTGTAGAGGCCTGTACAGTTTGCCCCGGTCTCTGACCCACCCGGTCACTGAACAACACCGAGGCGCCCCAATAGGCCCGAGGCCACTGTGCCCACATCCCTAATACCCCAGAAGGAGCCAGCGCACCACACGATGGAACGGCTTAGGGACCTCAGCTCGCACCCACTTGGAGGGGGCCCTGGAGGTTTGCTTTGCTCTCCTCCAGGTGCGGACGGGAGGCTGAAGCCAGAGGCGGCTAATAGTCATTAATTCACAACGATGCCGATCTGCTCGCTTACGTGACCCCTCTCTCCATTCCAGGCAGTCTGGGTGGACGGCTGATAAAAGAACACGTGCACGATCCTGGGAGAGGCGGTTTCCACTCATCTGCCCAGTCGACTACCTTCTTGACTACAGAAACCTGAGACCATCCCTCTTTTGCCCCCTTTTCCACGGGTACGTGTAATACAGCCGATGCCGACTGCACTCATGTTGTACAAGACGGGGTGCTCATGGTCGTCACTTTGATAAACTGCACAACGGGCCTCCTCCCGGCTCTGGGCTTGCGGGCCCCCAGACCTACTCCTAAGGGGTTGCTCAGCGGAGAGGGCTGGGCTATGTGCTTGAACAGGTGTGCGGAGCTGGTGGGGGCGAGGTGCTGGCACTTTGCCCTGAGGCTCAGCCTGGGGATCTGAGGGGGCTGCATGTCACCTAGACAAGAGCGAGAGGAGGCCGTGTGGGGCCGTGGGTGGCCTCTGAGAACGAGCAGGGTCGTCCTGCGGTCGGGGGAGGGTTCTGAGCCAGCCAGACACCTGATGGCCCGCCTGCAGGGCACGAGGACGGGCTGGCTGCTGCCTGGGGTGCCGAGGAGCCGCACAGCCTCTGACCTCAGGTAACGGTTTCCTGTGAGTCGCTTGCTGTACAAGAAGTGGCCGAGGCTTCCTGGTAGATGAGGGGTGGTCTGGGCACCACAGATGAGAAAGGTGACCGACAGGACACAAGGACCCGGTGCTGAGCCTCCCCGCAGCTCGCAGGCAGGCAGTGCCCTCCTGCTCCCGGTCCGGCCGGTGTCACCAGCTTGGGCAAAACCCCATGGACGTCTCCTAAGTGGTTCTGAGTCATTGCTCCAGGACCCTCCCACGTGGATTTGGAGAAAAACTGGTGTCTTCCCCTGAGCTCTCCCTGCGCCTGAAGTGCTAACTGTTTAAAATTCACAGAGCACGTCTCTCGCTTTGACCACATCCCCACGGATTAGGGGCCCAAGGAAGATGGACGGCCCTTAGTTTTTTCTTTCTTTGGCACATGGACATTTGGAAAATGGATCACCCAGCTGCCGGCAGCTGGGGAACATTAATTATCTTTTGGGAAATTACTGAGTAAATTACTGAGTCCCTGAAGTTACACCGAGTTAGGAAAACCCAGCCCCTATGGTTCTGCCGAACTGAGCACTGGCTTTCTGAGGAATGAGCACATTTTTCTCCTGCCCCAGCTCCATTTTAGGGGGTACCTACAGCCCCGAATGTGGATTTATACTCGGCTCTTGGTGCTCTCAACAGTGCTACGTAAGAGTGAACCACCCGGAGCTCAGGAAAGAGATGCCAGTGGCAGCAACTGCCCTGAGTGCCCTGGCCTTCAGCCTCGGCCTGTGGCTGGAGGGAGGAGAGGGCATTTCCTGCCGTCTCTCAGTCTGGGTGAGCAAAGGAGCCAGTGCGTGCTGGGCGTGGGCAGGGAGCTTGGAAGGGGCTTCTCTCGGCGCCGGGGCATGGCTGCCCGGCCCTTCAACGAGGGACTGGCCGGGCTGTCTCTCTGCGAGGGCTGGATGCCTGCTCCCTGAGGAAGCCTGCCGGCTGTGAAATGAAATCTTGAGCTCAAGATAAAGTTTCCGAGGCTCCTGAACAGCCTTAGGGGCAGCTAAGCTATGTTTCATTTTATTATTTCTATTCTTCCAGCCTGTAGCGAGGTTTGTTACTTCCTGTGCAATGGGGGTGGGGAGCGAAGGGAGAAGGAAAACTTAGAACAAGCTGTGGTGCTTTCTGTAAAAAGAAATTTTGGAGCGATGACAACTCAGATCATGGACGATGGGGAAGAGAAACTGCAACCCGAGTGGATTCATAGAGCCTACACACAGTGCTCGGAGAGTCACAGAAATCTGGGAAGAGTAAAGCCCCAGGAGAGAGGCCGGACGTTCTGTTGATCTACAGGCACAAGGGTGGGAGTTCTTCTAATCTGAATATTAAAGGAAATATGTCTTTAATCTCTTCCCCAAGTTAGTGAAATTGAACAAATCAATAATATTTTTGAGTCAGGGATCGCAACAACGCATATTATATGCTATATATTGTGCTTTACCTTTTATTAGCTTATTTAATCCTCACGCCAATCCTATGGGGAAACTGAGGCACAGAGACACTAAATGGCTTGCAGAGTTGCAAGTGATCAAGATGGAATCAATTCCATGTGCAACTGTCTTCTCCTTTTACAGATGAGGAGCCCGAGTCCTACCCTGGGCGATGAATCGCCCTCCCAGGGCGAGCGGACTCGGGGCAGGCTGCGCCCCGCGCCCTCCCGTCCCTTCTGCAGGACGAAGCAGTGGGTGGAACCAGGCCCTTCTGATTTTGGTCCGTGTCCCCTTCATTGTCGGAGAGCTCTCTGTCTTGTCTACACGTCGTCCTCCCTGTGGCCTTTTAACCCATGGGGTTCAACAGACTCATGCACACACTCCGGAGCAATACACACACACAGAGGCACCCACCACATGCATCCACACATGTGCCCACACACACATGACACCTGCACACACGTATACACAGACACATACACACACATCCACGTCCCCTTTTATTGCGGAAATATCCCTACTCAGGCAGTGACAGGGAAGATGGGTCGATTTCCACTGCGGCTGATTTTGCTGGTTTTAGAGGATTTTGAAAGGTCTGAAAGGACATTGTTGGTGACAGACAGACATTTAAAAAACTGCAAGGTCCTCTCAACATGGATGCTGCTCCTGTCATAGACTTGGGCCAGTGGCCTCCACGCTACAGCACCGCCACGGGTGGGCACCCAACCCCTGCTCTGGGCATTTCGGGAGGCCGAGATGGGCTGCAGTCGGCCTCAGAGACGCCCTCCAGGGCCAGAGCCATCAACTACAGGGACCTGGGTGATGGCAGAGGGAGAGACTATGACTCAGCCACCAAGCAACTGCCAAGTCAGTTGCAGGGCTGGTGGCGTGGAGATAGGGCACGTGGGGGTGCGGCCACTGGGTCTCAGGCCTGGAGCTCCCTTGCCTGAGGTGCGTGGGGTCGGAGCCCAACTGCCTGAGGAAGGTGTGAAGGTTGGAGGTTCTAATTGCAGAGAAGAGCTAGAGCTCAAAGGGGAAATGGCGGCTAAGGTGACTACTGCCTCTGCTTTTAAAAACGGAATAAAACGATAAACGTGCTCATGGGGAGTTATTGGCCAAGTGGCTTCAGGCTGGGAGGAGGTGTCCCATGATCCCGTGAGAGCCCCCGGATCCTGTCCAGGTCTCCATCCAACCAGCAGTCACTGGGCACTCAGAAATCAATGGATGTCGTGTGAGTCCCATCCTCCTCGTGAATGGAGTGAGCGGCTGAAGTCCCATTTTGTCTGAGGGACCCCCATCCCTCATTCCCACGCTGTGTGCGGTAGAACGAGACCTGGTCCTCTGGTCTCTGGTCCTCCAGGTGCCGGGTGACCTCACGGAGTCCTCACAGGGACCTCAGAGCTTGTCTGGATATCCATGTGGCCCCTTGGTGGTGGAGGAGGTCCTTTGGGGGCACAGGGGTCACAGTTTGAGTCTGGGGCAGAGGTTCTCAGCCCTGGCTGAAGGCCAGGGAGGGCCACGTAGGGAGTCTTTAAATCCCTGGAATGCCAGGCCACACCCCAGACCAATTTGGTCCAAAATTCTGGGGGTGGTGCCAAAGTGGCAGGGCCTGTAAAGCCCCCAGCGCCTCCCACACACCATTGTGGAGACGGCGACTGTGGGGCCGTGTGGACTCCACGCACTGCCACCGAGGCGGCACTCCTCCAGCCAGGCCCTCCCCAGCCTGCACGGTCACTGGGCTTGCCCAAGGGGTTTATGGGAAACACTGGGCTTATTTTCCTTCCCCGGGAGACTGTGAGCCTTTCCCAACTCGTCTGTTAACTGAAGGCTTGGACTTGTTTCACAGCAAATACTCCTGGAGGGGATGGTGAGTCGTGTTATGGACATTTTACCTAGTGGCTTAAATAACAGATCATAGATCACCTTTCCTAGACATAGTCTTGGGGATCACCTAGCCCTGCAGTCTCATTTCACACCTGAGGAAGCTGAGGCTCAGAGGGAAGTGACTACTCCAAGGTCGCAGGTCAGATTAGCTCTAGAGGCGGCGGAGAGGCCAGGCTTCTGGCCCCTCCTGTTCCCGCTGCTCTGGGACAGAGTTGGCCCTGCGATCTCACCGTTATCGGGCAGCAGAGGGGTCGGCATCCCTGAGCGGCGGCCGCGATTGCTTTCACTTTCATACCTCCCCACGCCAAGGTGGTCGGTGCTGAACGAGACCCCCGGAGGGGCGTGGCGCCGCATCCCCCCGCCCCCCGGCCACACCTGCGGTGAGGCTCATCCATTCTGGTGGACAGCGGGCCTCTGCTCAGGCACCCGGACACCTTCGTCTTCGTTATTAACTCATTAATCACCCTAACCAGCGGCAGCCCCGTGGAGCCCCACGGGGAGACAGCCAGGCGGGGCGATGCTGCCGTTGGTGTCCACGCGCTGTAATACGCTTGTTTTCCAGGCAGTCTCATGGCTAATGGCCGAGACTGCAGCTTAGCGACTGTCCACCCTGATGCGCCCGGAAGGCTCCCAGTTGCTTGACGAGGAAGGAAAGTTCTGGATAATTTGTGTCTTCTGACAGAGGAAGAATGAGGCAGCGGAGAATGGTGCGGTGTGAGGGCCCAGGGGGAGGGGCAGGGTGACTGTCTGGCTGACTCCGCAATGAAGAGCCCGAGGGTCAGACCGGACACTTCTAGCCTTCCGACCTGGGAAAGTCCTTTCACTCTGTACGTTAACGTTCTCATTTCGAACGAATGGTCTGTTCCATACACCTTCTAGCAGCTCCCAGTGAGGAGGAAGCTGCCAGTGAGGCAACGGCCCCCAGCGCTTGGGTTACACAGAAAGGGCTGTCGCCAGGCTAGCCCGAGATGGGCCCACTGTGTGCAGCCGCACAGTTCCTGGCCTCCAAGCTGCGGCTTGTGGGCCATATGCTTAGCAATCTCCAAGCAGTGGAGCTGCGTAGTAATAGAAATTGTTAAAGGGCGTCGGGGACAGGGGGAGACTCACACGGGGTGGGGGCCAGAGAGAGAGGCCGGCCGCCCTGCCCGGGCAGCACGCAGGGCCTGGGGCGCGGCCGCTAACCATGCAGCCCGGCCTGACTGGCTCCCTCTCACCCTGCGGGGCAAGCCCCCGGGGGCCCAGCCTGGTTCTCCTGGGAAGACCATTCCGTGGCAGCCTGGGCTTCAAGCTCTCTGGAGAGGGCCCCCTCTCCACCTTATGGTCCCCTAAAGGCCACATCCGAATAGTACTTTGCACAGCCTGCGTTTTGACAAGTAACTCTTCTCCGCCTGCACTCCAGTGGCGTTCACTGCCTGGGAGATGGTGACCAGGCACCGCCTTGCAGACAAGGGACCCCAGGCCCAGGGGTAAGAGCAATGCCTGTCCTCTTCACCGGCTTTCCATAGATGGAGGAGGTCAGGCCCACAGAGCCCCTCACCAGTCCTCAGACGGGACATCATCCATATCACGTGTGTTCACCTATCCAGTCCCTCCTCCCATTGCCCCTGGCGAAACTTGTGATTATCCACGAAAACCAATCCAGACGTTTTTCCTCTAAAAATAACTCAAACTCTCCCCTCCCCCACAGCGCAGACGTGCTGGCCTGCCCCTGTGGACCCCTGGGGACCTCAGACACACCCCTGCAGCGGCACTGGCCACGAGGATGACGTGGAGCTTTGTTCTGCTCACCGACTGCCGTGCCGGGCCGTCTGTCAGCAGAAACTTGCATGTCTCGTCTCTGTGCTGCCCAGCACCTGCACGGACGGGTCCAAAATTATGTTTTTGTAATGGTTCAGTGTGTGTTGGTATGCTTTTTGCTGTAAATCTCTGTACTATTGTTTAATTGCTCGACTACATGGCGATTCGTTGTTAAAATGATTTTTGCCTTTGAAAAATATTTTTTACATGTTGAGCTGGAAGTTTCCTAAGGACCAGAAATGAGACTTTTCACAAGCATAACCAGACTGACGGGTAGGCAGCCCAGGGTGGCCGACAGTCTATTAACATGCAGCAGAGCCTGTGCCAGTTAGTGTTTCTTCCCACATGCTTAATGTCAACTGTCAACGTCATGTGTCATCAGGTGGGGGAGATGGTCAATAAGGTGCCCCCTAAGATCTTTCTAGAATTAAATGTCTCAGACATCAGCAAGAAGAGTGATTTGTTTATGGGTAATTCATAATATTCACCTGTACACGGAATGAGCCTGTCAGCAGGAGGGACAGTCAGCGTTGCAGACGGTGCTCCGCCACAGTGACCTTGGCATTCGCCGACTTTGATCTCCCAGCGTCCTTAGTTCCAGTGAGAGTTACTCCTCTCATTCCCATAGTTTGGCTCCACTGCTGGCTCTTGGGACCGAACATAGTGGGGCATTACATTTCCCTGGGCACTTTGTCAGACTCAAGATGGGCACAGAACGCAATCAGAGTGGATTAGCCAGCAGTGAGACAGAGGCAAAAAACGATGGATAGAGTTCTGGAGCTCACTGTTAAGCGGCAGTATGTAATTTAAGAGGGCAAGATCTGAAGTTGCTGCAGCCTTCTTTGTCTCTAAATGGGGAGTTTGTCTGAGGAAGGAACCGACACGGAGGGAGGTAGAGCTGAGAGGTGAAGAGAAAGTGACCAGGTCCTCTCCCCGAACAAGCCACGCCTGAAGAGAGCCTTCTGAAATATTTGGCCATGGAGATGGCTGCTTAAGCTGTTTTGGGTCAGGATTTCAGCCATTCGCAACTGGAAGGGTGCTAACTGAGATACTCATCAATCTGCTGATAATTAGATGAACAAAATACAAAGAGAGGCATGGAAACACAGAACAGACTGACAGCTGTCAGAGAGGAGCGGGGAGAGGGGACTGGATGAAAGAAGGTGAAGGGCTTAGCCAAAGAACATATACGCATGACCCATGGACACAGACAACAGTGGGGGGCTGGCCGGGGGAAGGGGGAGTAGGTGGAGGTGGGCAGAGGCAGAAAAAAATGGGGACATCTGTAATAGTGCCCACAATAAAAATAAAACAAAGAAAGTCTTGGGTAAGAAACATAAGGAATCTGGGCGCTAAAATGAAACCTTCGTTGCCAGTTCACACTCTGAGAATTCAGTCACTATCGGGCTGCCACTCACATCTGACCACTCTGGGTAGGCCGGGAACATTTTCCTTCCAGACCTGCAAGGCTGTGGTCAGAGCCTGGACCACAGCGAGCTTGCCCAAGGAGTCTTCCTTGTGTCAGCGTTCCCTGGCCCATAGCCACAAAAGTTACACACGCAGAGATACATACAGATGCGTGTGTCCATGCAGGTATAGTTGATCCCCGACGCGCCAGCTGTGCTTGTAACATTATTTTAAACTGTACTTTGCCATATAAGCATCGTCTGTGTTGATTTTTAGAGCCTGGGTTCTAGCGCACATAGTCTCGTGCCTTGGCTCCGTGTTGGTCCTGGGCGTCACCTCCACGGGCAGCCCTGGGAGCACGACCTCTACGACCTGGGTCTGTTAGCCCATTGGAATGTTGTCAAGGTGCTCTCCTGAACCTGGGTGACATTCATATCTTGTGGAAAAGGGACACAGGACAGTGCCAAACCTCGCGGGCTTGGAGCTTTTCTACCCAGGGAATCCATGTTGCGTTTTCTTCCTTCTGAGCGGCCAGGGAGCGGCCATGTTGGCAGAAACATCTAGTGTCCGTTGAGTGTGTTTGACACTGAGGCATCTGTCTGACAGATGAAAGATCGCCCGGCTCTCCACTGATGGCCTTTCGGATGCCAAGGGTCCAGATGGATTATCTGCAAAGCTGGAGCCGAATGACTGGAGTTTGTCCCTTTTGACATGGCTGTTTGGCACTGTAAACGCTGTCCCCGAGCTCGGAAGCGAGATGGTCAGGTTCCCCCACTTCTCTTCTTCTTACCTGAAAGGGCCTGGTGGGTGGGCTTTCTCCATTATTTAAATTCCTTCATGGACTCCAGCTAAGCCCAGAAACCGTCAAGCTGAAATACTGCGAGCAAAAGTGGCCTCACACTTTTCTCTGCTTTAACGGAAAGTTTCAAAGGTTGAAGATTTGTAACTATCTCCCAACCCAGAAAGTTTAAATACGTTCTCAGGCTTCGCACTTTTATTGCTTGTGTTGCCTTTGAGCTCACTAAAATTTTACTGTTAGCACTTATAAATACCATTTTTTAAAAGAACTTGACAGCACGAGGGGCCAGGCACGCTGCGAGGCTCCCCGGACAACGAAGTCAAGGTCCCTGCTCTCTCAGAGCTGACACCTCCAGGGCCACACAATCACTCGTTTCTCATGAGGCAGGTGACATGAGTGCCTCACGGAGCCACACCCAGGGCGCAGGAGCTCGCTGGGGAGGCACAGACTCTTCCTGGCTACCTCAGAGGAGGCTTTGCCAAGTGTGTGTGTGCATGAGCACACGCATGGGTACATGTGTGGGTGTGTTCTGTTCTAAAGGGCTTAAGCGAATGGGGAGAATGAGGAAAACTAAAGATCTAGGGGATGACGTGAACAAGGCTTGGTGACAGAAAAACAGATTGTAGATGTCAGGCTGACAGGTCGATGCACTCAAATGATCCTAAAGTTCACGTCAGTTGAGGACAGCTTAGAGCGGGCCCATTCTCAGTCCAGGTGTGCGTGGGTTTCGGGCGATGTGTAGGTAGGAAAAGGGTGAGGCACCTCTGGACCTTCCCCAAGGTGCCAGCCTCCCCCACCGGCACCTCCACAACCTACTACACATGCGAACTTGCCCACGGGCACCAATGCAGTCTAAACATTCAAACACGTGGCATTCCCTGGACGTCCCCTGGTCACTGACACCTTCCAGTTTTGTATATTCCTTTTCTCCTTGCCTACAAAGTCTTCTCTTTCTACCCTTCCAATCGTTCCTATAATTCAGCTCAAGTTCGAGATCTGGGAAACTCATTTTTTTCTACAAGCGACTTTATATTCCCCTTCCCCTGTATATCCAGGAGTTTATTTATATCAGGATCCTTCTTGGTGTGAGAGGAACCAGATGTAAACTTGCACAGTCGGGAGAGGAAAATTGTTGGTTTCTGTAACTAGGATAAGGAAATGGTGGAGGTTACTTTGAGGCTTTAATGTCATAATTAGGGCATGGGTCTACCCTCGCTCGCTCTGTTTCGGCTACATTTAACACGCCTTCAATCTCAGCAGATAGCTGGGTGTTGAGGCAGGTTGGCCCTTGGAAAGGCTGAATCTTCAAAAGTCACAATCCTAAGGAAGAGAGATCCTTTCTTTTTCAGTGTATCTAGGCTACATGTCATCGTGGGAACTTCATTGTCCCTGGTATACTTATATGCTCAAATTTAAATAACCTTTGTTGTCAAGGGAACAGGTTTGCTTGCTTATTGTCGGAATGGGTTTTCCACAGAAAAGAGGGCTTCTGTTATCAGGAGAAAGGGAAGTGAAAGGCTGAATAGGCAAAGACACACCAACAAACAAAAGCCACCCTACGCTGTGACATTTACCACACTGACGTAATGGTTGGGTTACCAGTCTACCTCCTCCACTAGACTGTTGTCCCTGCGGGGCCTGATGGAGCCCGGCACCTGTGATCTCAGTAAGTCCTGGTTGGAAGAGGGAGCCGATGAACAGGAGGATGCATGAACGAGCTCGTCGTTGCAACAGATGGGTCAGGTGGTATCACTCCCATCTTATGGTTTTCCTCTATCATTCCCAGCCTGACTGCTCGAAGAGCATTTTAATTCATCTTCACATCACCAGCCTCGGTCTCCTGTAATCCATTCTTTGCACAGCAACCAAATTGATATTTTTTAAAAACTGCAAATATTATTTTATTCCTCTGCTTAAAGCCCTTCCTTGCAGTTGAGAGATTGAACAAACATTTCTGCACGGCTTCTAAGGGTCTTTATGATCTGGTTTTTGCCTGCTTCTCTAGTCTCATGTCTTGATAGTCTCAGCACTTCCAACCCCAGTCCCCCGGCCCCTGGTTCCCACTCCCGAGTGCGTGGGCACTTTATACTGCAGTCACTTTGAGTTACTTTGACGTCTTCAAAGGCATCACATCCTCTTTTGCTCTCGAGTCTTTGTTCCAGGCCTCTGAGGGGCTCTTCTGCTCTCCTCCCTCGCCACCTGGCTGATTTTGACTCGTGCTTCAGCGCCCAGTTAACACATCCCTAGTAAGTGAGAATTTCTCTGACTTCTAAGCGAGGTCCCTCCTGTGTGCTCCCGCCGGCCCCCTCCCCTCATAGCGACACCCACAGTGCTCTCCTGCCTGTGTCCTTGTCTGTCTCACTGCTGGCTAATCCACACACTCGAAGGACGGGGGATGTATCTGCTGTACTCACCACTGCATCCCCACCACCCGCAGAGGATATGGCACTGACAAACGAATGAATGAATGAATGAATGAAAGAACGAATGAACTAACGAGTACTTTTATTGAGTCCCGATTGTGTGTTAGGCATTTGGTACAAACTGGGGTTGGGGTGATGGTGCACAGTCCCTGCCCTGAAGGGACCCTTGTCTCCATGCAGAGCAGCTGCCTTTCAGAGAGGTTGCCGGGGCAGACCCTGGCATCGACCGCCATCCTGACACCAGGCTCGGGCTCTGGGCTCCACGTCGGCTGTCCCTGTGTTGACACCCAGCTTGGATGCATTTGGAAAGGACAGCTGGTGGTGGGCCCGGCTGGGCTGGGATTAGATGGTCAGGGAGGCTGAGACCCTAACGACGGAGTCGAACCTCTGTGACATATTGAGGCCGAGGGGCGTGTTCCGAGTCATCGTTTCTCCACTCATCTGGAGAGAGGATCTGCTGATAGCATTTGGCTTTGAACAACGCGTTGGGACTAACATTTCATTCCTGTTTGTGCATAAAACGGGTGCCTCAAAAAATCCTTCCGTGAATCATGAACGCCACTCTTAGTTGGAGCTAGTGGTCGGTGGCACTTCCTGGTCAGGCTTAGGTGGCCGTGGTCACTGTCGGGAGGACTGAGGAGGCCCAGGTTCTCGTCTCAGCCTGACTAGCGGTGTTCGTGTGACCATTTTTAAGGAAGGAAGTCCTGCCCTAGCCCCTGACCACAGACCTAAAGCTGCTGTGGAAATCTCCCATTCTTTGCTAGTGTGTGGTCGAACTAGGTAACCAAGTTCTGCACAAGGGGAGCAACTCCTCCTTTTTGCCCGAGGGGGATATCCATGGAAATAGAACCTGAAGTTGTGGAAGCTTCTCTGTGATCCCAAGGCAATAAACAAAGAGAGAGAACTTCAAGACCCTGGGGATGGCGGACTAGGAAGATCCGGAAGAGCCAAGCCTGAGTCTCTGCTAAGCCAGTTAAGCTCCAGAACAGAAGCTCTGGTCTTCTGGTTCCAAGAAATAATTCAATGTCATCCTAACTGCTGAGTCCAAGTTGGGTTTTCTACGACCTGCAGACAAAAGCATTCCGAGCTGATAGAGGGGGATCGATTGGGTTACAACTGTTACGTTATACCCAAGGCAAAACCGCACAAACAAAAAGATTTGCTGGTGGGAGCTAATTAATGATCATCCTAGACTTGAGCGGCTCACCTGCCAAATGAGGAAAGTGTGGCTGATCTTGAGAGATGCCACTGAGGGAACTGACAACGGAGCTAGCTCTTCCGGTGCCGGTTGGCACCCTAAATCTCCGTATTGGATCTGGTATTGCGCTCCATGCAGACCCCTCTTTGAATTCATATTTGTAGACAGAACGTCATGTGCGGAAGAGAGCAAGAGCCCTGGAGTTACACCCAGAGTTTGTATCCTGGATCTTCTGCTCAACGCGTGGTGTGGCCTTAACATTGTCATTTCAGCGTGTGCCACAGAAAGTAACCACTTAGCTTATGAAATATCACACCTCACATCCCACTTGGAGGGAGCAGGTGTTGTTCTCTCCGTGTAACGTTCGCATCCGTGAGAGACCTTACACTGACAGTGAGGACGTGCTGCGTTTAGCTGCATCTGTAAGAGTTTGTTTTGCTCCTCTCGTCCCCTTACCCTCACCTATCCAGTCAGCTGCAGAGCTAGCCATTCTTTCCGTGCCTGTGTTTCCCGAAGGGGGTGTGGCTGGTGCACTGAGTAAGTGGAGGGCGTGGTGTGAGATGAGGCCGACAAGGTTACCTCGAGGCCTCTAAAGGGCGAGGAGGCCTGAATGCAAGCTCGAGAGCTGGGGTCCCAGGCTGCGTGCACGGCAGGGCTCCGGGAGAGCCTCCAGCGGCAGACGGAGAGACAGAGGGAGGTGGACAGGGGAAAGCGACAGCGAGGCTGCCACCAGCCAGGCCACCCCGCATGCACGTGGCTTTACAGAGGCCACCAACCAGTACGTCGATTGCGTGCTGCTGTTCGTGGTTACGGACGAAGCCCAGAGCTAATAACTCAAGGAAACGGCAATGCCTCATCTGGGCATTTTGAAAAATGTAAGAATTTGTGGGGAGGTAAATCGGGGCAGCCTAGGCAAACAGGCAGTGGAAGGGCAGTCGCGCCGAGGCTCTGAGGAGATGTGGGCCGGGCTGAGGCCGGGGACAAGGCCAAGACCAGGACCAGTGCATCTGGAAAGTAGCAAAGGAAAGGGCAGAAGAAGAGAAATGAAGTCAGGCCGGAAGCGGGAAGTCAGTTCGTACGGGACGTTTGGCCATTTTCAGGTTTCGGCCTTACTCCGGTGGGACAGAAAGCTGACGTGCAGAGACTTAGGTGAGACTGACCGGCGCCGCTGCTGCTGGCGGGCCGGCTGGCAAGGACCGGAGTGGAAGCAGAGAGGCCAATTAGGGGCCCGCTGCAGACCCAGGCAAGAGAGGAGGACGACTTGGATGAGGGTAGAAACAGGGAAAGAGGAGAGACAGTCAGGATACGAATGTCTTCAAGGTGGAACTGGAGGCATTTGCTCATAGAGTGTGTGCAGGAAGTGAAGGGAGGAGGGGCATCAAGGGTGACGCCCAGGTCACTAATTTTACTGTGTTCCCTTCATATTGGTCACATGACCTTCTGCACACACATACACACATGTACACACTTCAGGGACTTCCAGAGCATTCTGTACTCTGGATCACAGATCATAGAGCCTCCCCATGTCTCAGATCCCTTATCTGTCAAATGGAGATAAATTAATTATGCAGACCTCATGGAATTGTTGTAGGGATTAAAATGAATAATGTATGTAAAACAGATATTATATGCTAGGTACTTTTCAATGCTTGCCTCAATGTTGTCTTAATTAATGTTAGCTATTACAGCTATTATTTTGATTTATTATTTCTGTGTACAGAATGGTCTATGTGGCATTCCTCCGGATGCCAAGTTTGGGGGACATGGGCTCTCAGCCATCTGTTCCTGCCAGCCTAGCCTCTGCCCACCCACGCCCTGCCAATCACACTTGGGAAGGGAGCAGGAAGAGCTGCATAGGTCAGGACCCAAGACAAACATTGGGTGGCCTGGGGCTTTTCTGCCATCAGGGCAGGGGCCCAGTTGTTTCTCTTTCTTGCTCTTCCAGACTCTCGCATCCTTGTGGAAAGCAAGCAAACTTGGGCCGGGCCTGTGTCCTTGGGCCGGGCCCAGCCAGGGGGCGCCCTCTCTTCCTGGTCCCTGGCAAACGAAGGAGACGGAGGACTCGGAAGCCTCTTGCGACCCAGCCGTCTCTCGGGCTCAGGCACCGCAGCCCTGAGAGGTGGTCTGAAGGTTGTGGCTCGGGCGCATTCTGTTAGCAGGTCGTGCCCAGCTCCCCAAACGGCTCCCCTTTCTGCCACGCCAGGGCTTCTGCCTGCCTTACCTCCCTCCTCTTCCCTCGGGCCTTCCCAACAAGCTCTTCCCGCTCCTCTGCGTCCATCCAGAAAACCCCAACCTGAGCACAGCCTCCCCGACACACGCGGGGGTGAAGAGGGGTCTCTTTGTTGACCACGCCCAGCATCGCACATTTTGATCGTGTTCACATCCCCGCGTGCTTTCTTCCTGGATCCTTTGTTTTGCTCCTTTAAGTCACTGGACCTTTTTCTTTTAATCCTAGAGAGAAGAGGCAGGCTGTACCCAAGCTTTAGACAAGAGCAGCCATGCTTTGCTTCTTAAATGGGAAGACAGTGGAGGAAGGGGGTTACTGGGAAAACTTCGCTGACCAGTAGACAAAGGGACAAATGACAAAGTGTGGAGCTTGGAAGCCACGGGGCCCTGCCCATGGGGATGGGGCTGCACTGGACAGCCCCAGCTCCATGGCATGGGAGGTCCAGGAAGACACCCGGACAGGTGTACAACTGAAAGGAGCTGGCCCTACCTGGCCGGTGTTCATGTCAGGGGAGCCCAGGAGAGGCGGAGGGAGTCAATTATGGGCTGTCTGTCATGTTTGTTGAAGAGCCCACTATTTAAAAAGTTCAGTATTAAGTGTGCTGAGGAGCCTGCTTGGAAGAGTAAGACGTAATTCCTAATCCCCTCTCCGTGAATGACTTCCCACCTAGGAGGGGAGATAAGCCGTGTCTTTGTGCCTGGGGAGGGACATTGTCAGTGTTCTGGCTAAAGGGCCTTGACAGAGGCGCCACACTACCTTTCAGCAGCCCATTCGAGACTTTGTTTACCTACCTGCCTCGAGAAAAAGCAAGCGGTTCTTCCCCGTGTTTAATTAAGATCTCTCGCGTTGCAGGCATTTCCTCCTGAGTAGATTTTGTGAATGTAGAGCACAATAACTGAATGCCTTTTCACATGGCGCATTTTTATATGCTCACATATACAAGTCAATTTTCTTTTACAACCCTATATTTAGCCCCATTTGGGCCTAATTTCCATTCATTTGCATGTTAATATTCATACTTATGTAGATATATTCCTGGATTCAATGGGAAAGAATATTCCACACAGAAGGTTGGAAATGACAATCTATTCAGAGGACTTGATCCTAAGATTCAAGGGAAGTTCATCGGGCAGGGCTGCCAAATTAAATACCAAGCGCTTTATCTGGGCTCTGTAGAACGGTTCTGAATTGTTTTCTCGTTTGTCTTCTGCCAAAAGGACGGCAGAGGTAGAAGACACATGTGAAAGGCATCCCCTGGCAAGACAGCTGTGAAGAATGACATGAGGTCTCTCAGATGTGACAGGCATCTGGGAGCAACTGGGCCACCTGGGTGCCAGAAATGTCAGTCCCTTGCCATGTGGATGCCATTCTGAAAATGTATTGTCCCTGGCAGCCACCAGTGGTCTCTGCTGATATATGGCTTCTTGGTCCAGAGACATAAGTAGGAAGAAGCTGAAGAGCTCCGGTGTCAGGGTAGCTACAGCTCTCGGTGCCGGGGAGTTAGGACCCCAAACTGGGCAAGCTGACATTTATCAACTGCCCGTCACGCACTAAGTGGCACATGGGCCCCGCGGTCTTGTGCGAGGGGCCCCATTAAACACACAGGATTGTTTCTATTATTTAGATAAAGACACTGGGGTCCGGAAGCTCAGTGACTTGGCCGGGCGAAGCAGATAGCCGAACCAAGTAACGAAGTTAGAGCTGTCTGACCTCAAATCGCCTTTTCATTTCTGTTTAATAGGGTCCTAGCAGTAAATATTTCACAGTTTATAAGCCTTTGTATTTGTGTTTTGGCTGCTCGCATCTGCCGCTGTCGTGTGAAAGCCGCGCCGATGACAGGCACACACACACGTGCATGCGGTGTTTCAATAAATCTCTTGTTTACGGAGCAGCCATCGGGTCAGAGTTGGCGTGTGGATGGTAGACTGCAGACTCTTAAAGTATATGCCAAACCCTGGAAGGTCCGGGTCCAAACGCCACAAAGTGTGGCCTCCAGGCGGGTGCGTTAGCTGTGCCTTTGATCTTGGAAGCGGTAATGGCTTTAGCCCACTGGCCGCTGGGGGTGGGACACAAAGTTAGACAGAAAGGCTCATGGCAGTGGGCCCAGTGTTGCCTCTGTACATTAAATGGCCCGCTTGGCCCGTGCCATGTTGTGGGGTAAGAAGAGCCAAGCACGTGGTCAGCCCTGGGATACTGATGCCAGAGGTGGCGCAGGAGTCAGGAAAGGAGGTAAGATCTGGAGTTTGTGCCAGTTCCAGCAAAGACAAATCGCCAGTCCTGAAGGGCAGAGGAGCCGGGTGTCATCAACCTCCCATTCAGTGGCTCATTCTGTCCCTGAAGGACAATGCCACATAGACGATTTGTGTTGGCCTCTGCGGGCATGTTGGGCATCCACCGGTGTTGATGACTGTCGTCCTGGACAGCAGAGACCCATCCCGCTAGGCTGAGACATAGACCCCATCTGTGCCGCATACCCAAGGTGCTCACGGGCCCACTGCACATGCATTGGAGGGGCTGAGGGGAGAGGCTGGCTGCTACCCAAGGGTGAGCTCTCCCACCCACTTGACTGCTTAGTGCCTCTGTAGCGGAGAGACTCTGTGCGAGAATTTGAGATGTGAAGACCCGCCTGCTTTGTAGCCGGTCCTGCTGATGCGCTTGCATGCCCGTGTCCCGGACTGCCTCCTCCCTAACCTCTAGGCATGTGCCCGCCAAGCTCCTGACCATGGTCCACGCCATTCACCCCACCGGCAGTCAGTGTGTCTGTGACTCTGTCTCCCCCCACCATGGGGAAGGTGGGCACAGAGTCACAGAGCTGCCCGTCTGCGTGTCCTCTGCAGTTTTTCAGAGCCACCGCAAGGTGAGACTACAATGATGCAGCTAAGTTCTTTCCTTCTTATTGACTGACCACAGGGGTACTCCACATCCCCCGCCCTGTCACTATGAGACAGACAGAGGCAGTGTCGTAGGCACAGGTGGCAGGAGTGTGTGGGTCATCTTTAGTGACATTTCCTCCTAGCCTCCAAGTCGGCCCCAGTCTGGATCTGAATGTACGCCATCCGCTGTACAGCGAATCCCTGTCACCCGCCCACACTTACAACGTCACAGATGTGACAATGTCCAGGCCACGGTGGGGAGGTAAGAGGCCACACGAACTTGGAGCCTCAGGCCGTGCGCCCAGGCCCTGCTGTCGGAGCTGCTGTGTCAGTTGGTGAGCATTCCTCCGCTGCGGGTGGACAGCTGTCTAGGGGTCGCCGCTGTGGCTTCCCTAACGGACTCACCAGAGATGCCACACCATGTTGTTACCTGCAGTGGGTGGAGACCTCGGCCCCGTGGGGCCTGCAAGTTATAAAGCTCAAGCAGCAGAGGCGTCTCCGTGGAGCCTGGGCCTGCTGCAGGGGCCTCTCTCGCTCTGGCCCCGAGGAAGAGCGGGAGCGTTTGAATCACTCCAGCGATGTAGCCCCAGGGCGGCCCGATTTTAAAAAATAAATGTTGACCAAACACTACATGCTGTACTCTTGTTTAGCGACAGGAGTTGAAAGCCAGGACTAATGTGCGCGCTCGTTGGAGGGGGTGCGCCGCATGCACCAGCACACAGGACCCCTGCCACTGTGCCAATGTGCCAGGCCACCGCGCCCTGCGGTTGGTCTCTCTTCGGTGGGCTCACGTGGAACTTGTGAGACCACCCGCGGCACTTGCCACCCAGTCTGATCAGCAAGGTGACGTTAGTACGGTGAGCCAGTTTGATGCCTCACAGAATGTTTTCGACAAGACAGCTGGAGGCTTATAACTTTCGGGGGGAGGTGGTACACTGTTGTCCGTGGGAGCTATTTTTGATCCTCTCGACAGGCGATGTAGAGAAGAACGATCACTGCACCGGCAGCCACGTACCGAGTTGTGGAAGCCATTTTGTTCACCACATCAGTAGCTACATACCGAGTTGTGGAACTCCACTGCCTGGCAACGTAGCCGCGGACGGGGCCAGCCCCTGGCTTGCTACCACAACTGGATCTGCAGGTGACAGGAGAAGCCAGAGCCACTGTGAGTCTGACTGGGCCTGACACAGGCGCTGCGGCTGCAGAGGCTTCTTTGAGAGAGATTAGTAGGTAAGTAGAAAAGGGACATATAAGACAATCAGCTTTCCATTAACTTAGGCGGTTTTCATTTTACCCCAAGTTTAGGCCTCGGGGACATACTAAAGGATTTCAGCCATCCGTCAATAACCCGGGTATCAGTAGGGAGGATGAAATAAAGAGTTTGTTTTGGAAATCTGTGCATGCCAACCACTCACCATCCCCCCAACCCCCACCGCCCAAGGCTTCTAGCCATTTAAGAAATGGACTTGAAGATGGAAGTGCCATATCGTTATTATTGGGCCCGATCAGTCCCCATTATTCCGCAGTGCTCAAGGCTCTTGACTTTAGACAGGGCTGAACTCGAGAAGACAGCTGGACCACAGGTCAGAAGGGGCCCTCCTCCTGCCTCCTTCCAACTCACAAAGACAGAGCACCTGGCGAGAGCATGGTGGACAAAGACGACCCGGCCCCACCCTTGCTCACATGCGGTGCCAGGGCCCAGGCCTGCACTGGCTCACAGGGCACAGGCTCTGTCCGTGGCCCCTGTGGTTGAGGGCGGGTCCCGCCTCTGAGGTGCATTAACCCCATGGGTCCCCCCTTTCCCATGGAAGCAGGAGGGAAGTAGGGGGGGCGCCAGGTGACCCGAGGTGCTCACTCCAACTCTGTTACCCAATAATGAAGCGGAGGTCTCCACATTCTCCGCACGAACACCGAGCTGGGAGGAAGGGGAGGCCCAGGAAGCATGAGGCCTAGACTCAGGAAAGCCAGTAAGAAGACTACGGCGTCTACAGCCTGCCAACGAGAGGCTGAGACCCCGACGGCGGCTTTTGCTGAGACCCTCAGATCAGCCACAGTAGCGGCTGTAACCAGTCCCAAAGGCATTGTCCTGGCATCTGCTTCCCTGGACCAGAGCCCCATCCCTGCCACCCACCCTGTCGCCGTGACAGCCCAGGTCCCCACCCTGAGCTCCCCCTTCCTTCATCTGCCCAACAAGTGGGCTGGGGCTGATGACCTGTCAAGTCCCTTTCCGCAAACACTCGGCTCGTTGACACTTTTTCTCTGAGTCAAACTTTTAAAATTTTCTTTTGTAATCAAAAATGGTGCAGCATAAAAAACAGCCAAGAACCTATTCAAAAATTAGCAGTTCCGACCCCAAGGACATGAAAAGTTTAACGAGGTGGGCCAGAGCTGGCATTTGAATGGGGAAGAAGCGCGCATAATAGAACCCTTAACTGGTGACCGGGGCAGCCGGAGGTAGGCAGCTAACAAGCTAAACAATTTTGGTGACATAAAATTAACACCAGGACATAGGAGAAGCCTGTTTTATTTGCTATTTTATGTGTTACGTGACAATTTAATTAAACTTTGAAGGAATCCAAGCAGTTAATTCCCCAGGGAAATAAACCAAGAATGACATTCAGGCCTGTCTCCTAGGGAGTGAGGCCAGGGAGTACTTCTGCATGTTATAGTGCTATAAACTCAACTTTTGCTTCAAAAGTTAATGAGTGTGACTAAATAGTCCTGGCCTTGCTGACACCCCTTCTCTCCCCTCTGGGGAATGACTTGAGGCCACTTGGGGTCTCTCAGCGGAACGTGGGTGAAGGGAATTCAAACCACGCCTCGCGATTGGGATAATGAACCTTCTAGAGATGTGGTCCTGCGGGCCTGCCATGGGCATTTCTGCTTTCTCACAGGTGCCGGGGGGATGGTGTGACATCCTGACAACAACAGCAGCAGCAGCTGTGACAGCAACACTGGCACCGACAACAAAAGCTTTGGCTGGAATACAGTAACAAAGGGCCCGATGCCTCTGCGCTTCGGCCGGCCAGGGTGTGCCTCTCACTCACACCTCCTGCCGCCCTCCCCGCCCGCGGATTCTCTGGGGACTCTGATTCACGCTGACACCTCTGTAGCACCTGGCAGAGGGAGCAGCCGTTATCTGGCCTCAGTGGTATAAGGAAAGCAAGAATACTGAAGGAGGACCAGGTACAAAAGCTTCCATCTGGAACGGATATGTCGATTCCATGCATCTCAGTGGCCAAAGCCAGTCAGGCGATCACCCCCACGGCGGGGCTCAGGGCAGTGCCACTTTTCCACTGCCTGAAGGAGACCGAGCTGGCAGCACTCAGTGAGCAGCACTCCCCAGTGCCCAGCTTCGTCCCGAGCGAGCTGTGTACAGGCACGCGCCTGTCTCTGTGTGTGTGTGTTCATGCATCTATACATGCATATCCCTTTAAATAATCCATGTAATATAAAAATCTTTGTGTAGTAGATTCACAACACCTGGAAGCTGGCATGACGGCAAGTACCAGCATTGCACTTTCTCAGCTGTGTGTCTTGGGTGAGAAAGTTAGCTCTTAATTTCTCCCTTTTTCATCTGTGAGACGGAAAGGGTCAGACAGCCTGCCTCATGGTCACTGTGACTGTATAACTTCCGTGGTATTGCTTCGTAAATGACCAGCACGCGCTAGTTATTTCAGTCCACAAGGAAGGTTCAGCACATTATCAACAACAACAACAACAACAACAACAACAACAACAACAAAAGGATAGAGACCGAAAGGAAATACTTTCTTCTCTGGACGCAAAGGTGGCCATGTTTGCTCTGGAACTGATATAGACATTAAGTTACCTTAAGTTCCGTAGGTGCTTTACTTCTGCGCTGACCTGCACGTCTGTCACCTCACGTTCTAAGTTTCCCCGGTGCTTAAACTGTGGTTTTCTCTGCACACCCATGCCATGTCCTCTGTCCCAATCAGCCCGCTTTTAGCAGGGTCTTGTTTGGCAGTGAGTAACATGATAAACCCCTGGCTGAATGTATGGGTCTCTAATTTAGCTTAAAGCCCCAGGGACTGGGTACCAAGGGCAGAGGGGTAGGAAGAGAACCGTACCAGTGGGGAATCTAATATTTGCTTAGCAATTATTGTCCTAAGCTTTATATTATCTAATCGTCCCTCACAACGATTCAACGAATTATATACCACTGCCTCCTTGCCGTAGGAGGAGACATGTTCAGAGAGTGGGAAGAGTAACTCACTATTTAAAAGACGGGGATGCAAAGAAGACTTGTTTCTTTCAAGACAAGAAAAGTCAGAGTACTTCTTAACACTGAGGAGAAAAGTCCTAGTCAGGGAGGAAGGGAGTGAAGATCCGGTGGGAGGGAGGGGGGATGGCACAGGGGCACAAGAAGGGCCCACAGGCGCTGAGGTGTCGGCAGAAATAATCCCCACAGGCTTTGGTGACAGAGAGGGTCAGAGGGAGGGGGCGGGGGAGGGGAGCAGAAACGTTTCATCAGGAGCGACCGGAAGTCCACCTCTTCATCTGTCTAGTGCTTTCGCCCATAGCAATAGCCTTGGATTAAAGTCAGGTTAACTCGCCAGTGCCGACAGAGAGCTTCGTCTGGTTTTCAGTGTTTATGGGGTTTGGAGCTGTCACAGTGCTGAATTCACAGTGCCTGCTTTGAAGCCAGGGTCTCGCAAAAGCCTCGCATGTGACGACACCCAACAAATGTCTGTTTTTAACATTATTTGAACTTGTCTTGTCTCAAATTCTCCTCTCTTTCCTAATACCCAAGTAGATGCTAAAATGAGAAAACAATATTATTTCTTTAAAAACTCCTCTTGGGGCTTCTGGTCAAGATGGCGGCATAGGCAGACATGGCTCACCTCTTTGCACAACCACATCAAAATTACAACTAAAATATAGAACCATCACTCAGAACTTTCAGAAATTGAGTTGAATGGAAATCTGACAACGACGGAATTAAAGAAACTACACCCATCGAGACTGGTAAGAGGGACCCAGATGTGGAACAGGTGAGTCTCTCACCCATGTGCAGTGGATAAAAATTCAGGAGGATTATCTCAGGGGCAAACAGGCCCAGCCCCACACCAGGACCCCTAGCCCAGGGCTCCAGTGGCAGGAAGGTAAGTTCCCACAACTGCTTACTGCAAAAACCAGTGGGGACTGAGTTGGTGGAGGAAACTTCTGGACCCCCAAGCAGCTCCTCTTAAGGAACCCACACAAGGACTCACCTACTCAGACTCACTCGCTCTGAGCTCCAGCTCTGGACTGGCAGCTTGAAGGGCACCAGACGCATACTGGGAGAAGGTGAAGTGTCTGGCATCAAGGCGAAGCAAAGGCCTTTGTCCCTCTTCTGAGGCTTCCCCCCTCAGAGTCACAGAACAGGCAGGCTGGCGCCGTATTTGAGACTCCACCAGCTTGGCTAACACTGTTTGACCTGACTTGGAGATCCCCAGAGACTCCGCCCCACCCAATTTATGGACCCACCCACACTGCTTTTCCATATGAATGGCCAGTCTTAGCTCATGCCTCACAATGTACTAAATCCTATCAAACAAGCAACAGCTGGTCTCGGTGAGCCCAGGCCCTGCACCAGCAGAAGCCAGATTAGATTCACAGCTTGGTTTCACCTGGGAATCTCCACGCCCAGCACAAGCAGCAGCCACCTCAGGCTGCTTTACAGCTCAGGCAAGGCGGCCCAGGGCAGAACACAGGTCAGGGCTGACTTTGGCCTGCACAACCCGGGAAACCCCAGGGCCAGCGCACCCAGTGAACAACTCTAGACCACGTTGGAACACAAGCATCCGACCCCTGCACAGCTGATCCTCCCCGCATGGTGGAGGCTGGTGGTACGTGGTCACAGCCAATCCTTGTAGCTACTGGCCTGGGTAAATCCCTCCCGTTGACCTGCCAACAGCAACAAGGCTCAGCTACAAGAGGAGGGTGTGCTCAGTCCACACGAAGGGTGCACGTCGAGTACCCAGCTTGGGTGATAGGGGAGGCTGTACCACTGGACCCTACAGGACACCTACCACATTAGCCCACGTTACCAAGACACAGAATCAAAGCAGCTCTACCTAATACATAGAAACAAACACAGGGAGGCTGCCAACATGAGACAAAGAAACATGGTCCAAATGAGGAACAGATCAAAACTCCAGAAAAAGAGCTAACCAAAATGGAGATAAGCAATCTATCAGATGCAGAGTTTAAGACACTACTTTAAGGATGCTCAAGGAACTTAGTGAGGACCTTAGCAGCATAAAAAAGATCCAGTCTGAAATGAAGAATTCACTAATTGAAATAAAGAACAATTTACAGGGAAACAATAGTAGAGTGGATGAAACTGAGAAATCAATGATTTGGAACATAAGGAAGCAAAAAACAACCAATCAGAACAACAGGAAGAAAGAGAATCCAAAGGAAATGAGGGTCGTATAAGCAGCCTCTGGGACACCCTCAAGAGGGCCAACATTCGCATCATAGGGGAGCCAGAAGAAGAAAAAGAGCAAGACATTGGAAATGTATTTGAAAAAATTATGAAATAAAACTTCCCTAATTTGGTAAAGGAAATAGGTATGCACGTCCAGGCAGCACAGAAAATCCCAACCGAGTTGGACCCAAAGAGGACCACACCAAGACACATCGTAATTAAAATGCTAAAGGTTAAAGATAAAGAGAAAATCTTACAAGCGGCAAGAGAAAAGCAGTTAGTTACCTACAGGGGAGTTCCCATAAGACTATCAGCTGATTTCTCAAAAGAAACCTTGCAGGCAAGAAGGGGCTGGAAAGAAGTATTCAAAGTCATGAAAAGCAAGGACCTACAACCAAGATGACTATCCAGCGAAGCCATCATTTAGAATGGAAGGGCAGGTAAAGTGCTTCCCAGACAAGGTAAAGCTAAAGGAGTTTATCATCATCAAGCCACTGTGACATGAAATGTTAAAGGGACTTATTTAAGAAAAAGAAGATCAAAACTATGAACATTAAAATGACAACAAACTCACACTCTCAACAACTGAATCTAAAAAATAAAAATAAATACAAACTAAGCAAACAACCAGAACAGGAACAGTATCATAGATATGGGGATCCTTTGGAGGGTTATCGGCTGCGAGGGTGAAGGGGGAGAAATGGGGAAATGGTGCAGGGATCAAGAAGCATAAATGGTAGGTACAAAATAGACAGGGGGAGGTTAAGAATAGTATAGGAAAGGGAGAAGCCAAAGAACTTACATGCACAGCCCATGGACAAAGGCAGGGGTACTGGACAGAAGGGGGGAACCGGGCAGATGGAAGCAAAGGGAAAAAAATTGGGACAACTGTAAGAGCATAATCAATAAAATATACTTAAAAAGAAAACTCCTCTTTCTAAGAACTTTTATTTACATTATCTTAGACTCCAGATATCCTGACTCCTCCTCAGAGTCACATCCTGAGCAGGTGGCACATCCCTGCTAAGACCGAAGCAGTCTCCGTTTGCCTGCGGAAAGTGCGCGTGCTCGTGCCGGCAGAAGACGACGGCGTGGTTCGCGGTGCCGATCGGCACACACGCTCCCATACCATCGATGCTGCGCATGTTCCCCAGTGGCCAGGGTCCTCTTTTTCCCTTTTTCGGGTTGGCTCTTGCTCGCTCCATCTCCCCATCCTCCTAACCCCCAACTCTAATTCGCCGCACTTCCAGGGAGAGCTGACCGTGAATGTATTACTGGTGTTAAGAATCACACTGTGATTCTTAATAACTAGGCTCTCCCTAGTTATCACAAGCTTTTATTCTTAATGCTGAGGAATGATCAAGTGGTAAAATGAGAAGTCGGAGGAGTATGAGGGGAAGCAAGAGATAAGCAGGACAGAGGGCTATAAGAGGGGAGAGGCCACGGCCCCTGGGAGGTGAGGGTGGGGCGGAGGTAGGGGAGAAACAGAGGAGGGCTGCAGACGAGAATGGCGCGTGCGCAGAGCTCAAGGACAAGCACGAGGGCCGACGGAGGACTGCCACTTACAACTGAGTGCTGTGCCCTGGCCCCATCCCCGCGAATTTCTGCTTCTTAGGAACAGCAAACCAGGTCTAGGAAGATTGGAGACAGTCTGTTGGACGCTTAATGATTTATAACAAGTACACGAGAATGCCATTAAAAACTAATTCATCACCGACAGGCTAAATGATTCGCAAACATCTGCTCTGCACCAGGAGCCTCTTGGGAAGAGAATTTCCAAGGGTTGAAAGTTCTCCTAATGTAGATGTTGCAGGTCGGGGCTGAGATACAGACTCTGGGGTCTGGGCCACCAGCTTTCCATCCAGAGTGATTAATTAGGGTGCCGCTTCAGCGGTGCTCTTTGACCTGCCTCGTTCACGCGCTGGCACTTTCTCTGAAGCGGGGTACCCTCTGAGTGAATACAGATTCGGATGTGGCTGTCTCCCCGCTGGCGGCTTGGTCCCTGAAATGACTAAGTTTCTTATAAATGGTGGGTGTCCACCTTTGAGTCTGCTAACCCGACCCTCTATCAGAGAGCCAACCCCAATACCCATGCACTCCCTGACTAAATACATTCACTTCTTCTTGCCAAGGATTGGATTCTTCTGGGACTGGCCTCGGTCCGTCTCCAAGCCCCCGCCAGGGCAGTGGCATTCCCACTAGTCCTTAAACTGAGCATTCCAGGTGGTAACCTGTAGCTGTTGGTATCGTGTCCTGTGTGCTCCGTGCTCAGCCCTGCCTTAAACTGTCACCACGGTTTCAATGGGCTGCCCGCCTCCCGCCCGTTAAGGCTTAAGAAGGTGTGCTGAAGTCCTGACCCTACACCTTAGTAGGTGACATTTAGAAATGGGGTTATTGTAGATGTAATCTACACATAAAGTCCTTGACCCCATGTAGCTTGTCCTAGAAGATAGGTCATGAACAAAAAACTCAAGTACACATACAAGGCAATGTCAAGTAGCGATAATAATAACTAACGTAGGCTAAGGAATTAGAGAGTGATGTACCTGGAGAGGTGGGTTAGAGAAGGTGTCTTTGGGGAGGTCACGTTCAATAAGGGTCACACCGGGCAGCATTGTCGTCATCGTCGTCATTGCCGTCATCCTCTTCACCCGCGTCATCACTCTCATCGGAACTGGGACGGAACGTAGGGTAATGCCCTTAGCAACACCAGGCTGCCTCCCGGTGACTGAGCAGAGGAAGCTGTTCATAAGCAACAAACAAGCAAACAAAAGCTCCAGTACAAAGCTGGAGCCTCCCCCCTCGCCCTCAAGCCAGGAGTGGAAGTAGGTCAGTAGAGATCCATTCTCTTCTCGGGACAGATAAAATACTTGGGGTTGCAAGAGTGACCACCCCGACTCCTGCGACCGCCAGCCTGTTTGTTCCCCCTTCCTGACCCAGAGTGTGCGCGGGCTGTGCTCGGGAAGGAGCCTCTTGTTATGCTGTGTTGTCACCCTAAAGAGTCAGCCCTAAGGCGCAGTGGCTGGAAGCACAGGATTTGGGGCCAGAGAGAACGCAGTTTCAGTCCCAGATCTGCCACTCGCCAGTGCGTAACCGGGCGGGGAGGTGGGCGGCAGAGGTGTGACCGCCACGCAGTCAGGTCTCGTTCACGGAACAGCCTGGTGCTCGCCCAGGGCCGGTGCTCAGAGGATTGTGGGGCGAGTGACTGGACGGAGTCACCTCAGATCACTAAGATTTAGTTTTCACACATTTGATATGGAAGTGGTAATCCCCACATCAGGTTTTCAGAAGTTAAATGAGATAATGGTTATTTATTGCTTAGCACGATGCTTGCCACATAGTAACGAATCACTGTATAGTAGCTTTGTCACTCGGCATGTTTAGAATGAACACGATTATAAATAAATGAAGACTATTGCTGCTAATGAGAGAATATGATATGCATCCCTCCAACGAACAGGAAGATTAAAGCAACTAACAGCTCTGGAAATAAGTATAAAATAAATGCAGACCATGAGCAAGGAGGTTCAGCCTAAGGTATCTGGGACAGCTCCCCAGCATCTCTGGGTGACGTTAAGAGTTCAGACTCGGAAGGCATTTAGGGTCATCACCTGCACTCGCCAAGGACTGTGCTACACGTGTCTACGTATAATTTCATTAAAAATCTCACATCCGCTCAGGTGGGCAGATCTGGCAGGGGACCAACTGAGGGACTGAGCCAGTTCCCTCCCCTGGAGCATCTGAGGAGCGTTACCTTCTAGAGTAGATTAGCCTCCGTGCCCGACTTTCTGGATGACGTTCTATGGTGGGTTTACTCGGGACCTCTGGCGACTGTACTGTGCTCTGAATTCTACAGGAACCGATCCCTTGCGTTTTCTAATCCATCAAATGGAAAAAAATAATGTGTTCCGCCTACTTCTCAGAATTGATCAGAGAACCAGGCAAACACAGCCAGGTATTACGCGAAGGTAAATGTGCAGGTGTGATATTATTAGTAGGAAATTGAAGTAATGATGCACACTTCTAAAAATGTTAAAAGAAACGTTGCAAGGTAGTATTTGTAGCCCCAACCCCACCCCGACCCCGGAAGCATGCCTGGCACAGAAATTTGAGCCTTCTCAGAATCTGCTATTCAGTTACAAGAAGTTCAATTGTCCATCAACAATCAATACAATCCTCATATACACTTTGCAGCTTCTACAGTGTGCTCACATCCACTTTCTCATATGCGTGACAGCATGAAAGGGCCACGCGGCTTCTTTCTATCAGCAGGTGGGGGAATCAAGAGGCAGAGGGGGGTAGTGACAGGCAGGGCTCACGCACACCTCGTTCCCCTCTTGACACCACAACTCCCATTAGTCTTTCTTAGGTTCAAGGGGCTTAATTAGGCTAATTACCGGTAATGTGTTTTTACATGATTTTATTTGCTACATTATCCCGAAGCACAGATGCAGAATGCAGATATAGGGACAATGACCTCTTTTCATCCCTTCTGCTTTACTTGAATTTTTTTGAAAAAAAATTTAGAGAAAATAAAGCCATGAAGCCTTTGAGGGCATATTGACGCGAATGCATTGTGAAATGTGGGGCTTTGCAAAGGTGTAACCACGTTAATTGGGCTGCGACAGATTGGGAGGACTTCAGCAGCTGGGTTCGTGATGCAGTTGCTGAGATGGTCCCTTCCTCACTGGGACTCAGGGACAGTTGGTTTGCACACAACTGGAGGGCCTGTGTGCTGGGTGTGTTCCCCTTTGGCTCCTTCCACTCTGTGCCCTGGGAACTACTCCACCATCCCTAGCTTGCCCTCCTGTTTGAGGTTAGGCCTGGCCAATGGGAGGCAGCAGCGGGAGCGGGGCAGGCAGAGACACTAAGAGGTGGGATTCCAGAGGAAGCATTGGGGGAGGCTTCAAGGGGAACCGACCCCCGGATGATCCTTGAGCTGGACCTGTGCAATCAGGGGTCCCTGCCCCCCTCCCCTTGGAGTGAGCTCTCTGCTCACGGCTCTCACACTGGGAGCTGTTTCCAAGGACGCGGCCTTGAGAAAGCGACATGGCGTCCAGAACATCCGGGCTGAATACGTGACCGAACCCCTTTCAAACCTCTACATAAGTTTTGAAGATTCTGGTGGCATGGGGAGGTCTACCGTCTCATGGCCACCCAAGCCAAGCTTCATGTGTAAGTTCCCTTGCTTATCATACCTGCCACCAACCACCCTGGGGTGTCCTTCCTCTCTCCTTGGTCTCTCTCTCTGCCCTCCGTGTGCCAGGGCTGGTTTGCGAACCGATAGACTGCCACCACGGCACAGCCTGACCTGGTTCAGCAAAGGGGGGGATGCAGGAAGTGCGTACACAGCATCTGAAAACTGCAAAACCAAGGAAGGGGGGAGTGCGCCGGTGCCCTCCCCCTTCTACTTAATATTGCATGGCCCCAACGACTGTGTATTCTTCCACATCATGCAAAAATTTATGCTGACTTCGGTAATTAACCTCCTGCTTTTAGCGAGGGCTGTGTAAAAATACAAGAGAAAAAGCATGCTGGGATTTTCCATTTCCCCCTCATTGTTGTGCCTTATTCTTACTGAAACTTGGGAATCAAATGATCTGCTTTTTCTATCAACAACGAAACATTTGCCCAATTAATCTCTGCCCTGGATGTTGTTTTTCTGAGCCTCAATCCATGTCATCATGCATCATTCAAATCCTGAAAATGCAGCGAAAGTGGAGACTCGAGTGTGTTTCAGCCTCCATTGATCAACATAATGATTCTAAGTGTATTGGATACAAAAGAACGTACTAATTTTGCTTACTCTTCATTCTTCCCTCACAGAGAAAGCCCACAGCGCCTCGGGGAGCTGAGACTTTGCAGTTCCTGCATCTGAAATCTGGGCCGAGTTTCTGAAGCGAGCCCACCTGTCTGGCCAGTGAGGGCCTTCGGTCCCAATCTCTACATCGGGGCCTGCCAGGGATCAGGTCGGGGTGGGGCCAGGGGCCAGCCTAGCTGAGAGTGATAATGAAGCTGTACTTTGGAACTGACTCTTTAGATATGTTATCTGTACCGCTCCATTTGACCCCAGAGACAACATTGTGTTACCCAACTGTTGAAAAAAATTGTGGGTCACTCAGTGTTTTTGGAAAAGAGCCCTATCTGAGAGACCCAACCCCTGCCTTCTGGAATTTGCTCTGCCACTTAATACCTATGTGACATCAGGAAAGTCATTCACCATGAGGGTCTGTTTCTCTGTAAACTGAGGGAGCTGCACTGGCCCAGTGGGATTTGGGAGCACATGCTTTGAGCAGTTTTCCGTGAGGATTTTAAGTTTCATCTTTTCATTTAGATGAAGATTTATGCAAAACTAAAAGTGACATCTCAATCGTGTGTCTGAATAACTAAAAGCCAAGGTCCTCCTATAATTTATTCCCAGCACTTACATTTGTATTAACTATCTCAAGCAAAAACCTTCAGTGTCAGAGTCTGGCTTCGTTGTCCCATTTCTCCCCAGGGCGCAGGAGAGATTTTGAATTTGAGACTCATGGGACTAGGCGGCACCGCCCCATGACATGGGGCAATTGTCGGAAACAACGGACAATGGCTGATTACACTCTCATTCGTCTCTTTGTTCCTTCCTCCACACGGTTATCACATGTTTTACTGCACATCCGCGGCAGGCAGACGCCAGTCCAGCAGTGCGGCAGCCAGGATGAAGAGAGTCTGTTCATGCCCCCGGACTCCCTCCGCCTGGCCGGGGGGACACACCTGCCCCCACGCTTGGACATGTGCTTTTACACTGAAAATATCTTTACACTACAATATAATAAATCAGTCTGTATAATTAGCATCATTTAAACTCTAAACTCTTAATTCCTGAACTCATGGAAACTTGCCCAGCATCTGGGTGCTTTGAGCAATTTCCCCCAAACGCATCCATGCCCTAATCCCGAATGCTATGCATATGCTCCATGACATGGCAAGTGGGGCTTTACCGATTTAACGAAGGTTATGGACCTTACGGTCATCAGGAGACTACCTTGTCTTATCTGGGAAAACTCAGTTTACTCAAATGAGCCTTTGAAAGCAGAGAGCTTTCTCCAGCTGGAACGAAAGAGAGGAGCAGAAGTGTAGGGGTTCGAAGCACGAGGAGGGCTCCACGCACTGCTGCAGGGGCGGCATGGAAAGCAAGATAAGGCTTGGGGGCAGCCTCTGGGGACAAAGCTGGCTGTGCTGACCGTCAGCAAGGAAACGGGGATCTCAGCCCGGCAACCGCAGGGGCTGAGTTTAGCCAACAGCCAGAAGGGGGATAGAAGTGGCTTGACCACCGAAGTGTCTAAGAAGGCAGGCAGCCGGCTGGCCCCTTGGAGTGTCGAAGCTGGGGACTCCGCTGAGCCACCGTCTCCAGGCTTCTGATGGCGAGAGAATAATCATCGGGTGCTGCTTTAAGCACTCAGTTTCCCAGAACTTGTTAGGCAGCACGGGAAAACTAGCGTGCCGCCTCGCGCTCGGGCGCCTCGCCCGCAGTCCGGGGCTCCCCTGCCGTGCTCGCCCCCCTGCGGCCCTTCGCGGAGAGGTGCAGGCACCCACCGTGGAAGCCCACGGTCATGGCCATCTCCTCCTGGCCAGGCTGACCGCCCTGAACTTCCTCAGAGACAGGGAAAGCTCTGGCTCAAGAGGTGGGGAATCATTTCAAGAAAATACTCAGAAAGAAGAGCACCTTTACGTTTCAGAAAGCACTAGCCCCCCACCAGGTGGCTGCCATGTGCGCGTCAGAGCCGTGTGGTGTGATGCGCCACAGCAGGGGCAGGTCGCGAGAACTCGCGCGCGTGTTGGGGGGGTTGGGGCGGGGGATAGGGGGGCCCCTGGTGCCAGGGGGCCTGCAGCGCGGTGAGCTGCTGCCACGGGCCTTCGAGCGCGAGCCTGAGGCAGAGAGCGGTTGGCGGGGCCGCGCGGCCGCGGCTCGGAGGGGAGCGCACTGCGTGGACGGGCGCGGGCGCGGGCGCAGAGCGCTGCCTCCGAGACCCCAGGGTGGGCCGGAAGAGGCTCAGGACGCCTGCCAGGCGACACTCGGCTGCCCAGCGAAGCGGTCAGATGTGTTTTAGGACCGTTACTCTGGTGACAAACGTGGCCCGGAGGAGGCAGAGTGGAGGGAGGGAGGGCCATTATCTGTGGAGGACTGTTGTGCCTTCTTTGAAGAAGGAGTTTGTCTCAGAAAGGTGTCATTACGACCGGGAGGGCTGGGATTACGGTTGTCATTACCCAGCACTTAGGCCCCTTCTTCTTGCAGGAGAGCGACGGGCCGGCTCGCTTTCACGAAAGCGCAGGTCAAAACTTGAGCGGTGAAAGGTGCTCATTTCGTTCCCTTTCTCCATGGCGAGGACGGCTTAACGGCAGAAGAAAACGAAGATAAAAAAGACCTCAAATCAACCTCCATTCTGTCACCCCCAAAGAACGGCGCTCGTCCCCGTAGGTCCATTCCCTGGCTCGCCCAACGGCCCGCGTGGCCTCACACTGTTGCAGTTCTACTCTGCGCAATGTCCCATCTCACCGTGGGAGCTAACCTCGATCATTTTTTTCATGTCCTTGCAACATCTTTATAAGATCATTGCTAATGCCTGCTTAACACTCCCCCAGGTGGATGCTCAACAGTTTTAATGAACTGTTCTCTTTCAGTTGGACCTTATGGTCCTCCTAGAGACTCTGCAGTCTTAAGCGACACCTCCAGGACATAGCACATCTTCTTTGGGGGGACCATTTCCTTAGGATGGTTTTCTTCCTATGTTGTTATGAGGCTGAAGATTGGGATTCATTTTTGGCTCCTGGTTCCATTGCTAAATTGCCTCAGAGGTGCTTTTTGGACAAGTCGCTTTCTTCTCCATCACTGGGGGCCCCTGGGGACCAGGAAGAGGAAGTAGCTTCTTCTGAGCACTCACCGTGTACCAGACGCTGAATCTCTACAACAGCCCCTTGAGCCTTTTTATTTACCGAGGCCTCACTTCATGCAAGGGTCTTCATTCAGTGCTTCCTTCCTTTATCTCGTGGAATCATCAAAAGAGCTCAGTGAGGAAGACGTCCTGCGTCAGCTTTACAGACGAGGGAAACTGTCGAAGAGGACAAATAACTTCTCAAATTAAGTGCTTAGAACAGGGCTAGGCTGGAGCTGAGCCCTGGCCTAGCTGGCCTCCTGGTCCGCGACCCTTACTGCCGCCTGCTAAGCAACATGCCCGGCCCCGCCCTGTTCCCCGTCAGGCTCATTTTTGCAGAAGAGCCAATAGGCAGGAGCAGCAAAAGCGGCCGAACCGCTGGAAAGCAGAGGACGTTAGGAACCCTGAGCGCCACCTGAAACTCCTTTTGACGAGACCTAATTCTTGCCTATTGTCCAGCCTGGATGTCAGGGCTGTTGTCTGCTACTTATAAACTGCATCTGGAGAGCAATTCCCAGGAGTCCGTGCGCCTGGGCTCTGGACGATTTCAATGGCACCGGTGAAAGGACCTTGGCCCGAGGCTCCTCAGCGTCTGTGCAGGTGGCCGGGCCCAAGGACACCTGGTAGCACTGGGGCCATGCAGCCTCTGAGGCTGGTGGAGGGCTGTGAGGATCCCACAGGGGACCAGGAACAGGGGCATTTTTAGCTTGGGGCCGAAGGTCGTGGAAGCAGCAGGCGCAGGTCGTGACCCTGTGACTGGGGCTTGCGCTGATCCCACTTCACGGGAAGCGGAGGGTGCTGTCGGACCCAGCCACCCCTGCTTAGCTTGCCAGGGAGAAGCGTAGGCACCGAGAGCAGGGGCGGGAAAACCGGGGACTTGGGATCAATAACCCCCGTTGCTACTTAGCCTGAGGCCAGAACATTTTGGGAGCGACGGGGTTGGCATCTTTGGAGAGGACAATAGTCTGGATGGTGCAAGCCTTTTGCTTGCACACCTGTCCCTTTACTTTGCCTGAGCTTCAGGCACCACCACCACCCCCCCCCCCACCACTGTGCCTCTGAGGGGCAGGCACCTTTCCTGCTTTAATGGCGCAAGTGCCCTTCGGCAAGTGACAGCACGCGCACTCTGTGCTGGCCGAGTCTGCGTCTGCGGCCCGGGGAGGGTGGCAACAGAGAGGCAGGTGTAATGCCCCGAGTAGCAGCAGGGCGGGGGCCCAGGACAGGGACTGCTACCTCCCCCGGGCAGGAGAGGGTGGCAGCCAGAAGGTGGACTTCCAGGCCGTTGCGACACAAGCCCTGGAGGCCCTCGGGCTCGGACATTTCAGGCAGAAGAGCCAGCCCAGATGAAGGCATGGTTGGTTTGGGGTCTTGCAGCCCTGTGAGGGGTTAGAAGTCAAAAATGTACAGTAGAGATGGTGGGGGTGTTGGAGGAGGCGAGAGGGAATGGGGAAAGAATGGGCTGAGAAGAGAGTTGGGACATGAGGTGGCCTTGTGGACAGGGACTCTGGCTTGGGTTTTTAAGAAGCAACTGGACCCCCGCTCTATGACGCTGCGCCGTGACCCAGGAGAAGTGCACGTTAGGAAATCGGGTTGAAGCCCAGGGAGGCCAGCCCGCAGGCATTCTTGTTATGCTAGGCAAGGTATTTCATCTCTTTGATTCTAGGTCTCCTTATCTTTAAAATAAGGCATCACATTTATCTCACAGGGTTGTTCCTGCAGATAAAAAACAGTCCAGTGGCATAAAAGCACCCCGCGCATTCCTGGCGTATAAATCGTACTCTCTTCCCCAGGCAGTCGGTTGTTGCCCAGTAAATTTGGACTGAATATAATGTCATTAAGCAAACATAAACAAATTAAAATGATCATAATCATTAATAAAAGAAAGGCTGCAGAGGAAATTTTCATCCCCGAAGAAGAATGCACCCTATAGAATGACGGGATGGGAGGCAAGCCCTGGCAGAGGTGCGGCAGGAAGGGGAGACAAGGGAATGAAAGACACAACCTTTGTGGCAAGCAGTGTTGATTCCAAACAAGAGTGAGTTTTACCTGGCCTGTGTGCCGAATGACCCAGTTACTGCAGACCGGATAAAGCAAGTGCCCTTTGGGACGTGACCCTCCTGGACACGGAAGGGAAGGCAGAGCCTCCCTCTGCCACAGGTTCCCGTGTTCATTCTTTTTCTCTGTCCCCCTGAGGCAAGGAGCAATAATTCTTCCTAAGCCAGCTTCTGAACACGCAGTTAATTTAGATCTATTGAGTTTACAGGGATTACCTTGCTTCCTCTGTAGTAAATAAAGCTATAAACAGCTGGTGAAATTGATTAATGGCTCCAGGTGAGCATCAGCATCTAATCAATGGCAGAACTGTTCGCTGGGGGCAGCATCGAGGAGGGAGCAGGCCAGGAGGATGGGGCCACAGCCTGGGGTGGTGCCGGTGGGCACGAGGGGCTGCAGGCTGGCAGGGCCGGGGCGCTGTGCAGCGAGAAGTGTCGCCGGATTGCACTCGTCCGATCTAGATGATCAGCTCATGCATCTCCTTTTTATATTTGGTCTGGCTACGGATAATCGTTTGAATTATTATTTGTTAACAACTGTAATTACATAGAAAACAGGAATATAAATGTAAATGGATACAAAGAAAAACATTACCTCACTCAAAATAAATCAAGGTAGTTTAATTTCCGCGTGTTCATATCTTGTCACTGGCGGCACATATACATGAATTTTGCATTTTTTTTTTGTGCCCCCACAACCCATTCACCCCGGGTAATCAGGAACATTGTCTCCAAATGTAAACGTGGGCAGACCACGCACTGTGGCTACTCTCCCCGAGCTGCTTCAGGGTCTTTAGAATAACATCGCAGGTCCTTCACGGACCCTACAAACACCTCCACGTGGCTGGCTGGCACTGCTCTCCTGCCTCTCCGGCTCTCTCCTGCTGGCACCCTCCTCACTGACGAGACTCTGGCCGCACGGGCCTCCTCACAGGCTCTCCCGCACGCCCTGGGTTTGCTCTCAGCGCCCATGTCTCTGACTCAGTGCCAGTCTCTGTCTGCTTTGGTCCACATGGAACCCATGCCCACTCCTCACTGCCAGATGAGCCCAGTGCGCCCTCCACGTCAAAGAGCTGTTTCCTGCCCCAAACTAAGTTCAATCCTTCTAATCAAACTATATCCAAGTCCCTTGTACTTTTCTACGTTTGCTTCTCTGCACTTATTACAGTTTGAGGGATTTGTTTTCTATGTCCTTTTTCTCAAGATGGTGGAGAACATCTATTCACCTGTCGCCATAAATGCAGTTGGTGGCAGCACACCCGGGTCCCAGCTGAATGACTGTTGACCATTGGATTGGACCGTGAAGACACACCTTTACGTTCTGCCCTTTTCACCTAGCATTGCCTCATACACATTGGACCACAATGGTGCATTTGATCGGTTGCCTACAATTTCAGCAAGTAGACATAACATTTTACTTAATTATCCCCTTGCAATTGGGCAACTGAGTTTTGCCCATTACTTCCTGATACCTGGTGAAATGCACCTGTTGATACCTTTAAGAATTATTCCTAGGGAAATGGGTTAAATCGAATGGAGTATTTCCTTTGTTACATGTGTGGTTGGAAACATGATCATCAAAATCATGCAGCCTTCTGAGCACAGCCTTCCAGGAGGGCTACCAGTGAGGACTGGCCGGCATATTTGGAAAAACGGCGGGAATACCAGGTAGGCTAGCTCTCCTGGTCCACTCTCCTAAATGCATGGGTTGGCAAACTCACCTCCAGACGAAGTGGTGGAAGCCACCACAGGCAATAAGTCAGTAAAAGGCCTCAGCTGTGTTCTAATAAGTTTATTTGCCAAAACGGGCAGACTGGATCTGGCCGTTGGGCTACTGGTTGCCAATCTTTGATCAAGAGAATTGAATGAGATGCTATTTGTAAAATGCTTAGTGCAATGTCTGGAATGTAGAAAGTACCTCATAAAATAATAGCTGTTACAGACACTATAATGATATCATTATGACTGGCATTTGTCGGTCTACCGGACTTGGCCAGCTGCCATTATCCTGAGGTGTCTTGGATTCTGACATCTGTAGTAACAAGCCTGGGAGGTTCTCCCTGCCCGTGCAGCTTGGCAGCGTCCCCTACTTTCCTCTACAAAATGGGGCGACTCCCTTCTCTTTAGCTATAGTCCACTGTCATGCAAGAATTCCTGGGGTCCTTTGCAAATTCCACCTTTTCCATCAGACGCGTTAGTTTAAAGCGCACAATTACTTCTAGCTGGATCCCCAGTCATCGTGCTGCGGTGCCATGAGAGGCATGATCGGTAATCACTTTCTGGAGCAATTCGAGCTCAGTACCATCTCCTGGCCAAGTCTTCTGATCAGGTGAGATTTGGCTGCATATTAGATAACACTAACGAGTGAGGTGCATGGCCTCGCGCTCAGCCTTGGTGGCTGCCGTCTTTCCCATCCCCAGGGGAAAGCTGTTGGTCACACACGCACGGAGAAGCAACTCTCAGCAAGCGGGGCAAGCTGGTGGCCAGACGCCCACCTTCTGTGTCCTGATGGCTCCAGAGGCGGAGAGCCACATGGGGGCTGGAGAGGGAAAAAGGCCGCAGTGTGTTCGATCAGGTAGTTAGCCCACCAGGCCGGGGGAAGGTACGTCGAAACCTCTCTCAGAAGTGTCAGAACACTCAGCCTTCCCTCTCAGACGATGCTACGTCGGACAAGAGGGCTCCGGCTCCGTTAGCCCACCGCCTGGGCTCTAGGAACCTCCTCCCCCGGGGGTATGGGTGCATCTCCTTGGTCTTATCCTTGTCTGTTCGAGCTCTGCTGCCCTCTTTTTTTCTAGCCATCATGTTTTAAACGTTACCTACAGAGTCTGGAGCGAGGGACAGAGGTGGGACTGGAGACCTGGACATCCTGACTCTAGTATTAACCAGCTCTGTGGCTTGGGGGATGTGGGCCTCTGTTTGGGGGCAGGTTAGCACCAAGGTGGCTCCTGCTGCAGCCGGCTGGCTTAGGGAGTGGCGCCCGGGCTGCCAAGGGCGAACCCTCCTTCCGCCCGGACGGCAGTTTACGCCTCTCCTTCGTGAACTAAGCTCTGTGGAGTCCAGACTCGGTACTATCTGATGTTGCTGAGGACGGTCTATGCTGAGGACAGTGTGAGGCATGAGTGGTTTTATCAGTTAACCCATTCTTTCTATAAGACACTTTCTTATATAATTTCTAATGAGTTACATGAAGCCAGAAGAGTAATTTATTAAATGAATCAAGTAAGATGTCCTTTCTTTTTCTAGTCTGCCTTCTTTAAAGAACAAACGTGTGAGTAGAAACAAAAGCAAATTAAACACGATCACATTTGTTTACACCACTAGCTCATTCTCCGTATCGACTTCACTACTCGAACACCAGAAAGCAGGTGGCAATTTAGGGATAGGGAAAGAAGATAAAAAGAGACAAGACAAAACAAACCAAAACTGACTGACCCCCAGGCCGTCATCTCAGCCCCGCCCAGCAGTGCCTCCCTGTGAGCTGGTGGTTCGGAGGCCTCACTGCCCCTCTTCCTGTGGGTCTGGCGGCCCCGGCGCCCTCCCGGATGCCCTGCCCCACGGCCTGGCTCCTGCCTGAGTTTCTTCAGTTTCTCCAGCTCTCCTCTGAATCTGACGTTTCCACCCTGAACACACTTAGTTGTCTGGATTCTTGGAAAATTCCCTCTTGTCTGCTGGTCGTGCGTCTCTGGGTCTCAGCTCTGCCTTTCGACCACCAACGCCTGCATGAGGTCAGCTACTGAGAAATGGGTCACCCAGCATGGGGGTGGGGGGCTTGGGGTAGAGCCTCCCGCTCCGTGTCCGCGTTTCTAGCTGCCTGCTCAACCGGGTGCCCTCTTCTTGCCCTCAGGGGCACCTATGGCGAAGCCTGTGTCCCACCCGCCTCACTGAACACTCGAGTCTATGCTGCTGCCCATCCAGCTTTTGGGCCGTCTCCATAGGAACATCCCTCTAGGGTGTGAAACAGTGACTCCTAGCTAATCCTGAGCAGACTGCTCCCCCACTCCGAGCCCGGCTGCCCATCTCTGCCGGGGGCCGGACACTGGCGCCTTCCGCACAGGGCGCGGGTGAGGAGGGAAGTGGGGATCCTGACGCGTGGCAGTGCTCCGTGCGTGTGGCTACCGGAGGGGAAGCTGCTCAGCACTGTCCTGGAGCTTAAGCTGCTGTGCCAGTGGTAATGGCCTTGACCTCTTTCACCCCTCTGCCTCCCTCTCTCACACCTCTGCACAATGCCCCCTCCCCCACATCCGCACAGGCCCAAGGAAACAAGTCTGGCATGCACGTGAGCTAATTAAGCAAATGAAGCAGATCAAAGGAGGCAGGGGTGGTTAGGAAAGGAAAACGAGAATTGGGTTCCGCGTGTGGGTGTTAATTACTTGCTCTGGGTTTGCGATGCCAAGAAAGCCCATCAAGCAGAATACAGAATGAGGGAAGGAGAGGGCCTAGCGGAGCCACTCCGCCTGGGGTTGATTCTCTGTAACAGGCCGGGATCCCTGTGAGTCATTCAGAGCCAGTGAGGAAGCCAGTTTACTCAGTCTTTGTAGAAAACTTTTTAAGGATAAAAGCAAAGATCACGGAGGGAGCTGGGGACCACAGCCCAGGAATGAATCCCCACGAGTAATGCCTGAGGAGGCCACTTTTTAGAGCAGGGCTGCGTTGACAAGCAGGGTCACTGTGAACCTGAGGGCAGCGGAGGACTGAGCAGAGGAGCTGAGCGAAGGTCTCAAGGCACCTGAGCTCCTCCTCATTCGCTCTGCGGCTCTGCAGAGCCACCTTCCTCTCTGAGCGGCCCGTTTCCTCTCTAGGCAAAGGACAGTGCATGTGCCACCTAGCCCTCCGGGGCCTGGTGAGGCCCGAACAGCAGGCAGGACTCTGCAATGGGTTAAGAGCCTTTAGACCTGAGTATGACCATGAAGGTGGGACCGTGGTGATCGGGGTAGAAGGGTTCAGGATCAGGTAGACGTGACGCTGACGTGAACCCTTAGATGCTACACCTTGAGTACAATGTCAGGGCCTGTTATCTAGTCCAAATGCCTCCCTCTGGCCCCCTGGAGCCTGGGCTGGGCACTTCGTTAGGCACCTCATTATAGCACATGTGTCACTCCTGATGAGCATCTTTTTTATTGCAACACCATTGCGTCCGCCCACCAGTCTCTCGCTGTGTCGCTCACTCCCATCTACCCACCTTCTCTTGGGGGAGTGTCAGAAAATAATATGGTGATTATTGAAATCTCTTCCCTTTCTGCTGAGTGCAATGCCAGGAGCTGTTCATGCCTCATGGTACTACATCCTTTCAGCAAAATGATAAGATGTATCTTATTAGCCTAACTTTGCAGTGGAGGAAAGTGAGGCATGCTCGGCATGACACAAATACCAAATAAGAGAGAATTAAGACCAGATCTGCTGAGCTCTTTTTGGTAAATAAGCTAACCCTTAGTGTATTTAACCTTGTTCTGTTAGGTTAAGTTATGTTTTGTACTTTCCATAGAGAAGTAAACATGTGTTCCGAGTTCTGCCTTTTTTCACCTTTCTTAATTAGGCATTCCTGTCATCAGCCTGAGAAACATTATGCCATAAGCCTTAGTTTATGGAGGACACGCAAAAATCATATCCCTTGGAGCCGTCCTTTCATTTTCTGAGAATGTGTACTAAACAGCTACTCGGCGCCGGATATCTGATAGAGACTATGATCATATATATATGCAATATATATGTATATGCATATGGTCTGCCCAGAAGGTATACAGCCATGGAGTATGAAAAATAGAGACATTTATTGAAGATACAGGAAACATGGTACATAGGACAATGACGCCTCCGTCCCCTTCAAAGTAGGCCCCTTGGGACCTCACACAGTTCTTCCAATCACCATCAGCTGTCCGGTTGTGTTCTCCCGAATCTCATCGATGGTTTGGAATCTCTTCCCTTTCAAAGTGATTTTAGTTTTGGGAAAAGCCAGAAGTTGCAGGGCACCAAATCTGGGCTGCAGGGGGGCTGAGTCACCTGGGTGATTTGATGTTTTGCCAAAAACTCTGCAGGAGACATGATATGTGAGAGGGCGTGTTGTTGTGATGAAGCTGCCAATCGCCACTTACCCAGAGCTGTGGCCTTCTGAGTCAGTCAAGTAATTTTTGGGGAGGAATGTTTAGGCTTAATGCAAAATTTGATGCAGATTTGTTGCTCTACTCGCTCCGTCATTTTGAATGTGATGGCCACATAGTACACATGCTTACTCAATATCATCTACCGCCCCCACTGACTAGTACAGTGAGGTCATCATTGTTCACACATGCGCATTCCAGTCTACTCTCCTTGGCTGCCAGGCAACATGGATGCTGCACCAACCGTTCTCGTTATATTGATAACGGCTGGACTTTTTCCGGACAGACTATAAATAATTAAACAAATGTAGTCTGGCGTGTGTAGGCAAAGCAGAAATGAAGAACCAAATACAATCGTTCACAAAACACTTTGTAAGTGCTATGATCGGAATAAGGGTAAAGGGTAGAAAGAATGTACAAACTAATCTAGGTGAGGGTATTCTGAAATGAGAAACTAGCTTCACTCGATAAATTTTAAAACAACAACAACTATGAAATAGTTTTAAAGAAACTCTTAGAGCCCTGTAATTATGCTCCCAGTGGGCTGTGTGTGGAACTGGGTCTTCCTAATGGAATTCCGAAGACACCGTACTTCCCTTCCAGCCACCCTGGTTTTCTTACCCAATTTAGGTTTTGCATCTTAGGTCATATAATTAAATGCCTCTTATGTGTGAGTAACCGAGTTTGTTTAAATAAAGGAAAATGCAGGTAGCTATTGATTTTTCTATAAAAGTATTGTAATTGCTGTGTAAGTTGTTAATAATCTGTAAGTGTTAGTTTTGTTTAAAGAGAAGAGCCAATGAAGAGTAAAGATTGGATAACTGCCACATCTAAGTAAAAATACATTCCCTTCTTGCCTAAATATCATGATTATTGGTCACCATTTGATGCTATTACAGGCATATTGCTAAAGTTTTAGCTGATTTCAGCCTGCTCCCTTTTCCTCGCGTTGAACTTCTGAGCTGAGCCCGTGAGGAGGATTTCCAGAGCTGACTTTTTCTATAAAAACTAAATTAGTGCAGAGGCATTTGAATTGAAGCTAATGCTCTCTCTGGCATTTACGTGGAAACGTGAGTGAATACCACTTAGAGGGACATAAAAGGGAAAGTTCTTAACACATGTTGTTCCCCAACCAGAAGATGACTCTCAGCGAATAGCGGATCAGCCTGTGATATGGGGCAAGCTGAAATAAATGTATTACAGGAGAAACAGATAGCCCTGGACTCGGCATGCTGCAGGCTGGCAGGCACGGGGCACCACCGGGCCAGGCCTGAAGGAGGGCCCAGTGGGCCACACGGAGGGCCTGAGAATGGGCTCAGTGTATAGTTCCTTGAGGATTACAGCCGACTGATGGCACCTCTATCATTTATTAGAGAGACAGGTAGAGATGAGGTTATTCACATCCTGGGTGTTAGGCATTCTGGAGCACCACGGAGGGCTGGTTGCTTCTTCCTGCAGCCGCCCCAAGGTCCCGGGAGTGACTTCACCAGTTCCTGTGCCCACGGTCAGGGATGTATCACAGCTGTGCTCCGACCCCTGTCTGCCTCTCCAGCTCTAACGACCTAACTGGTGCTGCTAGGAAACCCAGGCTTCTCCACTCCTGTCTCTGTGGCCGGGCCTGGGGTCTCACGTGTCTTTTCACCCATGCTGGTGATCTGTTCCTTTCCAGTTCCAGGCCCCCAGCTCATGCCCAGACTCTTCCGTGTGACTTGCATGGCATGTCACTTCTTGGCGCTTGCCTGGCCTCTTCTCACCCCTTCTTTTAGAGTTTCCGCTCACCCCTAAGGCCTGATGTTGGAGACAGAGAGGCCGGTTCTGACTCCCATCCTGCCCCGGTGGCAGGTTGCCCACTAATTTGTTCACACTACTCTGTGTCCACAGCCGTGGGTAGTTCCCATGACACTACCACGGAGCCTGGCCACACAACCTTGCTGCGAACACAGCAGCTCCCAGCGCAGAGCCTGCCCGTGGACTTGCCCTCTTGTGTACGCACCTCTGAGGTTCCCACGCCTGCCTTCCTTCCAGCCCTCACTTGTCACCCATCTTGGGTAACTGTCTGAACTCCTGTCTCCCGGTGTCGTTGGCCTGTCCCATCCAGCTGTTGCCCAACCTTGGCCGTGCCTGTCAGATGCTGTGGACAGTGTCTAAGGGCCCAACCCCTATGGGTACGGAACGGCTGCCTCCAGGAAAGAACCCAGAGGCTAGCGGGAAAGAAACATCGAGAGCAGGGAGGCCTCTACAGGGCGCTGAGTCGGTGTTCTGGCTGGTGGCGGGCAGAGGAAAGGGTAAGAGACGACACAGGTGGAGGGGAAGACTAAAAACGGAGCGAGCCTCCTGGCTGGCCCTGGCCACTGGGAGGCACGGGAACTGTGAACGCCGGGAGTCGGACGGAGTGAGTGAGGCCGGTGCTGCTGAACGCACTGGAGCTGCCGGGCCGCGGGTCTGGGGAGGACAGGCTCGGACAGACAGGGCCGTCGCTGGAGGTGGACGGTGGCACTGGCATCGCTGCACATCAGGACGCCTCGCACAGTTAAAGGGCAAACACCGGTCGACCCTCACTGGTGCTGAAGTTTGTGGCACAGGGGAAATGGGTTTTCCCAGTGTCGGGTGTGGGTGCCTGAGTTCATGCTCCTTAATGTTAATTAAACATATTAACATAATCCAGCTGTAAGAGACCCCATATAGCTTTTCAGAGTTGCCTCGCAAGGGCCGAGAGGGGAAGATACCAATCGAGAGAATTTTCACGAAGCTAATTACGTAATGACAGATGCCCAGGCAAAATGTAGAGACCTGAGTGTTTTACAAACATTTACCTTAAAAAAAAAAATGCATGTTTGCATTTCATTTTCTTTAGCTTCGTCCCACATGGTGGGTCACCCAGAGACTAACACCAATCAAACTGGCGATGTAACCTGATTTGGATTGGAGCGTCAGCCTTGCCATGTGTCGTCCTGAAGAGGCTCCTTCAGCACTGAAGGTCGGTTTCCTCAGAAAATGAGAAGCAAACTGAAGCCACGGAGAGTGAGTCTGAGGACGGGAGTAGGTTTAAAAACCACATAAAAAGTAGCAAGTACGGGGCCCAATACAGCAGGAGGCACCAACAAAAGTGTGTTACGATACTGCCATTCTGTGCATGTGAGAGCTGCCTGTCACCTGCCCGTCACTTTCGGGGGACTACAAGGCGGGGCAGAGCTCTGAGCCCCCCGCCAGCCACCAGCGCCCCGCTCGCCCGCTGCCCCTCGCAGGACCCCTGCAGGATCCGCTGTGCGAGCGGGGCGGGACCACGGAGCAGAGGGGAGGCAGCTCGGGGGTGAGCCGGTGACGAGCATAAAGAATAACGTCATGGACACACACACACACACACACACACGAGGAACACTTTAAATTTCCTTTCAAAAGAAAAGAGAGAGAGAGAGAGAGAAATGCCTCCGCTTCAAAGTTGTAAAACATGCTGCTCCTTTGTAGCCGAATTGTACCCTGGGTTGAGGCGATTCATAATGAATTATATGGTGGTGATTTATTTATACCAAGTGTTGAAGAAACTTGCCAGATTGATGAAAAATGCATAGGTACGCACTTTAGTCTGACGCCAGGCATGAGATGGGGGATGAAGGAGCCAATGTGGGGAGAGAGAGCAAGAGAGCGAGAGAGAGAGTACAACCAAACGAGGCTCGTGGGAGAGTGGAGGGAGGGAGGAGAAACATTTTATAATTAAACCACGTAAATAACATGAGCGAGACTTTCATTCGAGTGTCCTTGGTCATCAATTCTAAGGCCACGATGAGCTTAAGCTTCAAGACGGACCCAAGGCAGCCTGAGGGTGGTGCGGAGCGGGCTGGGCGGATCCAGCCCCCAGCTCTGCCCGTGTCCCATGGGGTGGCTTTGGGAGCTGCTGAAGCTGCCTTGGTCCCGGTTTCCTGGTCTCTGTGTTACATGAACGATGTAACGAAACTATGGCTTGAACGATGTTAGCGAAACTGAATGAGAATGGAGTCAGAACAGTGAAAACAAGTGTGGGCGAGAAACTTAAATGGCAGAAGCAAATCTAAACAGTGGCCTTTCAGAACCCAAGGCTCCACAGAGAAATCTGTCATCAAGATCAACCAAGGACTGGCCCGGAAGGGCGACAGAAAGTGCAGCGAGCGTGGGAGAGGACCTGCGGTGGAGTCACACATGCATCGCACCGCACCGCTCTCTCTGGTTCTCTCTCTTCCAGAGCTTACGTATGTATAGACATTGTGGGGGGGGTGGGGGGAAGAAGACACGCAATGTAAAAAAAAAAAAAAAAAAAGGACGTGCAACCGGCCAAATCTTTATACAGTATAATATAGTGAATATAACACTTTTTCTTACCCTCTCTTATCCTAGAGTCCTGTGACCCAACCAAGTAAAACACCATTAGCACTTTCTTGTGTGCTTTTCCAGAAATTTAAGCTCATCAGCAAGAAGAGGCACGTGCAGATGCAGGTCAGACGTAGACGTGGATGCAGGTGGTAGTAGAGAGAGCTGGGGGCGCAGACAAGGATGAGGGCGGGACAGAGACATCTGTGTAGCTGTAGGTGTGCGTGTAGATGCAGGCGAGATGCAGAGTTGGCGCTGGGGCAGACACCACTGCCCGCGCGGGTATAAATGAGTATGGAGGCGAGATGTGGCTGTCCATCTAGATGTGGGGATAGTTGTAGCTATGGGGTTAAACGTAGACCAAGACGCGCCTCCAGGTCTGGGTGTGGATGTGGGTGTGGGCACGGCTATAAGATGTACGTTTCGGTGCAGGCGGGGGTGGCGGGGGAGCTGTTTCACCACACCCCCACCCCACCACCGCCTGTAGGCAGCTTGCGGGACGCTGTTCTCGCTTGTCCAGAGCTTGCTTTCTGCCTCCCCTTTCGTTTGGGGGGTTCCTATACTCAAAAAAAGTGGGCTTAAACTTGCAGAGCACATGCAGTTCTCCGCTGTATAAATGAATGACAATGTCCCACTCCTCTACCTCGTCATCTTTCAGTTACTCGTCGTGTTAGTTCTTACAAACACCGTCACAATAATTTTTCTGTACATGCATTTTTTGAATATGTGCCTGTCAACAAATCTGATGATGTAGAATTGTTCTATCAAATGGCATAAACATTTAAAGCTTTTACAGATATCGCCAAAATGTAGGGCCCCAAATCCCAGGTGAGTTGCTGGGTTAGCTTGAAAAGCACAGTGACTCACCGCTGGCACTGGACCTCGGGCACCAGAAGTCAGCCGGGGTCACCTTTCCGGTGTTCAGCTTCATGTATCTGTTTCTCCATGTTAGTGCTTATTAACTGGGGAAGGCGCCTTGACCACACTCATCATTGATCTCTACATTATTCCTCTTATTTCAGAAGAAAAGGACTTATTCTCCGTCCTTTAATATATTAGCTCTGTCTGCATCACATTCTAGAAAATAATATTGGTTTAATCTCTCTTTGGAAAGTGCAAATATTAAATAATGGAAGTGTTAATTATACGTGGTAACCTTTGACAGAAATAACCACCTAGCTAAATGTGCATTTTCACGAATTCTTAAACTATGTCAATGGTATCTAGGTTGAATACGTGTCTGATACAAAATAAAATGCACCTTTCTAAATATTATGAGGACTCCAAATGCTTTTCACTGTGAGGATATAGCTTGTGGATTTGGGGCCAAATTAAATCTAAAAGAAAGCAACGGAAGGTTCTTTAGGACGGGTGGGGCCCGGCGGCCAGGAGGGTAGGGGACTTGCCTGACCTCGGTTTGCGTGACCTCAGGTTGCCCTGCTTGGAAGCCTCGCTTTGAGATGTGGTTATGCACCTGCTAAGGGGCTCAGAGAGACTAGGACCCCACGGGCGGCGGCTCTCCTGGTCCACAGTGAGCAGGGGAACTGGTCAGAAACGCAGTTTTTAGTCCTTGCCCGACAGCAGGGTCAGAAGACCCCGGCAGGCTGTGGTTTCAGCGGCCCCCAACCCCGCCGATTCAGGACATGCAAGGTGGGGAACTTGTGCTCCCAGCCCCCGCAGGAAGACTGGGGCAGTGGGCGGCCTCTGGCCTCCAAGCCCCCGGCTCCTCGGACAAGGCCCTGGGAGACACCGAGAGTTGCGGGGACGAGCCCTACTCGGGGAGCAGGTTCCGCCTTGCCCCCTTCGCCCAGGGCGATGACACCGTTCCTCGTCTGTGGGACCACCCTTAGATTTTTCTCATTTCCAGCCTCTAAGTATAGACGACCAAGCAGAAGGAAAAGGCGCCCCGTCTGCAGGTTTACACGGTGATTCTCTTTTGTGTCCAGTCAGACATGTCGGCCTCCTCACTCTGTCACCGGGCCACGGAGACGTGTTCATCCTCTGCATGCTTTTACACAGGAATTCTGGGCCTCACCGGAAGTGAGATGTGACTTCCTAGCAATGGCGACAACTTTCCTGCGATGTTTACAGGTTGCCTTTGACACAGATGTTCCCAGACGCTGTTAATGTTCCAAAATGTGAATTTAAACAAGGCTTTCGGACATAGACTAGCGCTGGTTTATCCGCAATAGCAAATGACGCAAAACTCAATGACAGCGGATGGATTCCACTCATTCGGACACACCAAGCACAAGAGGACAGTGAGAGGGGGCGATCCTCTACCACAGACGGGAATTCTCTGGACACTTCCTGACACGTGGACTCCGAGGTGGACTGATGGTGAACAAAATCATGCAGGACCGCCACCGCCGCCACTTCTCTCGGGCCCCTCAGAGGCACCCTGTGTGTATGGAATGCAAGTCCGTGTCCTGACATCTGGGTCCTCCGGCCTGGGTGCCTCTACACTCCCCTGCTGATGTGCCTGCTAGATCCTGGGAGGGACGTCTACATGAAGATGCCTGGGGAGCCCCCTCCTTACCTGGCAGTAGAGCTGTCACCCACCCTGCAAGCCCGAGGTCAGTGTTCGGACCGCTGCCCCCAGCCCAAACAATTCGGCTTTGGCAAACTTAGCGGCCCCACCAGCAGTTTCCTGTGCACCCCAGTCCAAGTTCAAATCGTCCTTTTCTTGTTTGTTTCTCTCTATTTTAAAGTGAAGGCCTGGGCAGAGGGATCTGTCTTGACTATCACTGAGCCCTCAGACCCTCCAGGAGATGCACTGCTTGGCAAGAACACAGCCGTGTGTGCTGAATGTAGAAGTGGATCCTTGAGTATTGAACGCGGAAACTATAATCAGAAATCAGAGTTAACCCTTTACGGCTATTTTCAAGATGATTTCTCCAGCTAGTTCTGCGGCTGAGGCCCCGATTACCAATAGAGCGGGAAACGCTGCAAAGTTACTCGGTAAGAAAAAGATGTTTTTTCTCATTAACTGACCCAAGCCATTTGGCAGCTGCTTGCGGGGCAAAAAGAGGAGACACGATTCCCACTAGCACAGTAGGCCCCTGTTTGCTGGTCAGCCCGCGGGGACTTCCTGAGGGGGAACGATGACTGTGAGGGAGGCCAGGGCCAGCAGAGGTTTGCTTTTGGGACAGCCTGGCAGGCAAGTCGGGAGGGAGCCCTGGAGAAGCATGGGGCCCGGGGAGCATTTCACGGTAAGTCGAGTAACTCAACAGTGATGTGTTGCGTTTTGAAAGGCTTAAAACAAGGGAGTGGCAAGCACGCTGACACACACATTCTACACAAGTGTGTCGCCATCACAACTGCCTGGGACGCACAGCCAGTGCAGAGCACATGCGGTTTGTGTCAAAGACACGGCAAAGGACAAATACACCGCCCACTACAGACATCCCCCACATGCCTCCAGTCCGAGAGGACACAGCCTCCCCACGCGCACATGCACCTGTGCACACCCGAAGCTGCAGGTGTGACCCCCACACGCGCATCTCACCAGCACATCTGCTCGTGCTCTTCACTGAACATTCCCACACAACTCAGATCAGGTGCACACGGGCATTGCCCACCCACTAAAACACAGTGAATAAACGCCTCCACCCCACCGACGGACGGGTCCTCAAGCTTCCACCATGACCATGCGTCTCACACATTCGCGTTCCAGCCCCCGTTCCTCGGGCTCTGTGCCCCCACGGCCAGTGCCCGTCCTCCACGTGCTGCACAAGCCAGCGCAGTTGGTGCCTCACGTCCCACTCCTCAGCTGTGATGTGCGCACACGCAGACGTACACACGCAAGGAGCTGCTGGCAGGTTAGCTGCACCCCAGGGACATGCTGTGACGCCACACAAGCAGGGTCCGTGCACCTGGGCGGAAAAGGTTTTGAACAGCCGCCCGCTTGAGGTCAGGTGTGTGAAACACCCTCACGTGTCTACCCGAGGCTGCTCTGGTGCTGGAAGCTTTGACAGACACGCCGCAATGGTTGTCTTTGCTACCATCACAGTCGTTACTGGCCCTTCGTCGTGTGGTATGATTCACGGGACATGTCCAAACACGCCATTACATTCAGCTTCTGTAATGTGTGTTCGGGGAGGGACACTGAGTGTCTGAGAGGGGAGGTGGCATTTGCGGTGTGACACAGCCAGGAAGGGCCAGAGTCAGGGACAAAGGTGACTACCTGCTCCCTGGCCCCACGAGACCAGTGATTCTCACCTGGGAAGAGGGGCTGATTTGCCCCCCAGGGGAAGTGTGGCAACACCTGGAGGTGTTTTTGGGTTGTCACAGCTTTGAGGGGGTTGACACTGGCGTTTCGCGAATAGATGCCGGAGATGCTTTGGAGCCTCTGCAAGGCCCAGAACTGCCCCCTAGCAAAGAACGTCTGACTCCTGTGCCAACAGTCCGAGGCTGAGAAGCCCTGGTTGCTCCTGTCAGTCCCGTGGAGGCGCTGGGAGGGCTGCCGGCCCGGCACTGGTGGCCCCTGAGACGCAGACCGGGAGGGAGGCAGTGGGCTCTCCTGAGGGGCCATCTGGGCATGCGCCGTGGCTGAGGTGAAGGACCGGGAATAAGGCAGCACACGGATGGCTTCTCTTTGCTGGCATTTTTCCACATGTGCCCTCCAGAAGCCAGCCCTCTAAGGAATGGGGATTTTATCAAAGCAGAAGGGCTCAGGCCTCCTGACCACACGCTGTTGCTGAGCTGGTGGAAAACCGCCCTCACCTCTCCAGGTCCACGCCTCCCCTCCGGCAGCAGGGACAAGAGAGACCAGAAGAGAACGCGTGTCTCTCCGTGCCTGACACAGATCGGCAGGACAGACCCTCGCGGAGGACAGGGTACATCTATCAGGGTCTCCCATTCAGTCAATTAGCAAGCAAGAGGGAGGACAGAGGACGCCTGCAAAGTCCCCTGCAGCCTTCTCTAACGAGAGACTGCCGTTCTCGAGTCTGAATCCTCCCCTTGTCCTTTCTCTGGGCACAGAAATCGCTAGGAGTCAGGGAAGACGGATCATTTTACGGGAGAAAAACCCGGAAGCCGGCCATTATTTGATTCATTAGGAAGCCTGTGAACCAGGAGAGCTGCTCTTAGGTTCGTGCTAGAATCCACACCCCACTTTGGTTTGCCGCGAAGATGGCAGGAGCCCTCTTTGTCAGAAGATCAGTGGTTGGTGTGTTCATTTCTGCTGATGGGAATTATTGCTTCGAGCCATCCGCATTCTTTCTTCTGAGCCTTCCGGGAGGGAGGACCCCACCAGGCCTGGCTTAGTAGCGCTGTGACAGCCACGGAGCCCATCGCGGCTGGGCTCGCAGCCATCCAAGGCGGGGGTGTGGCTATTATTATTCCACTTAATAAATGCCGAGATGACCGGAGGCTTCGAGATGTCCAGGGCCTTGACCTCAGGCGCCCCAAGTGACCACACAGGGATCAGAATGCAGAGGTGTCAGGAGTTTGAGCAGGGAGTTTCTAATATCTTACATTCATGACACTAAACTGGAGGTTCTCAGTATAACTTGCATATTGAAAACCGTGGGAAGCCTTAAACAACGCCGCCACCTGGGCCCTACCCTCAGACATTCTGATAAAACCGACCGGGTGCCATACAGCATGAGCCTCAGGGCTTTTGGGAGTGCCCTAGAAGATTCTAACGTTCAGCCACAGCTGAGCATCACCGTACTATGATGTTTACTACCTTATACGCTGGGAAAAGGGACTCTGGGCTGCCAGGGGGTCATGATGATTGACCGGTCAAGACTGGAGCCCAAAGACAGCTGACTTCAAAGCTCACGTTCTTCCAATCTGCTCAGGAATAGTCTGTAATAGCCCGGGCAGCCGGGGGCTCGCACGCGCCCCCCCCAGCCAGCGCCCCGTCGCTGCACATCAGCACTGTGAACTACGGGCAGGACGAGCCTTGGTTTTGTCCTGTGGCCGGAGAGGGGGCCGCGGCCTTTTCAGTCTTCAGGAAGAGGTACTGGCTTTAAATTCTTTGCACTCCTCCCTCCTGAGCGTTAGCCCCCATGCTGTTAACTGCACAGGTTGCTCTGAGGTCCATCCAGGGGAGGGACAGAACCACAGCGCGGCGGGTCCCTGGGCTTGGAGAAGAGGTGGGAGCGGAGACATCTGTTTCATCTGTTGACGGAGGGCATGTGGCTGGGGACAAGTGAGGCAAACAGAGAGTGATGGGGATCTAGTCCCTCTTCCCTGCTTCTCATGCCACCACCCTCCCCTAAGGTGTCACGACAATGATGCTGATTGAGTTCGAGAGCTAGGGACGGAGGGTTCAAGTCTGTGGTCAGCAAAAGTGACGTGCTGCTGCTAAAGGGAACATGATGTGTAAGGAAGAAAGGTGGACAGGCTGGTTATGCAATTTCCAGTCAGAATGTCACTCAGAACCACCAAGCTCCCCTCTGGGTCGGAATGTCTTTACTTCCCAGATGGAGAAGCCATCGGGGGCAGACTCCACATCGCGGTCAGATAGCGCAGGACCGCTGACCGATGTGTTCTAGCAATTGGTTGGCTTTTTGCTCAATTTTCCTTCTTAAACACACAGCTGTGATGTCACCATACGCACAGGTGTGTCTCTGTCTGAGCCCGTGTGGAACACGGGCATCCGGATGAGCCCGTGGTCGTGGCACCCTCCCCGGGAACCCTTGGCCTGCTCTTCTGTTCTCGTCCATGGGGCCCACATATTCCTGACAGGAACGGGGCTCGGTGCGTGCTTCTGTGGGAACGAATCCCAGCACGGCCTGAGCACACAGTGTGCATTTGCTTACAGGACAGAAGGAGGGATAAACCATCTATAAGGGATTTCGGGTATCGAGGAACTGAGCGCAGTTCCTGGGCCACCGAGGTGAGGCCATCACCAGCGTCTGAGCAAAGGGCCTGGGGCAGCTGGGACACGTCTTCACGGCCTTAGAGAGAACACTCAGCAGCAAAGTCATTTGCGAAAAATGGATCGGAGGGTCCGGGAGCTGCGTTCCTGCTTCAGACGGCTGGAGACTGCAGAGAAGGCTGTCGGACAGAACAGTGATAGCAGAAACGCACGGTGGGTGGACGGAAGGCTCCACATGCAGCCGTGGCCCCGCGGGGACACGGCGTTGGGCACTTGCTGCCTGCTGGGTTGGAAATAATCAGGCAGATTCTGCGCCTGGCCCCCCAAAATCGTATTACTTTACATGCATGATTCCTCGGTGGTTCCTAATGACCTGGGGTTAAGCACAAGGATCATCACAGTCTCCGGAAGCACCTGCCTGCCTGCCTTCTCCCGCATTAGCGTCTCCCACCCTGCGATGGTTTCCTGTCATCCCCGCAGGGTCACACGCTATCTGCACAGCTCTTCCAACTGTCACCTGTCGCCGAATTCCTAAAGGTGAGACACCAATAACGATCGTTCACTAATGCCACGTGCCAGTCCTCGTGGGCTCCTCGCATGCATCTATTCATTTAACCCTCACAGGGACCTCACACTACGGATAGTACTGTGACCGCACCCACTTTAGAGCGGGGAAAACTGAGGCAAAAAGAGAGCGTAAAGTAGCACGTTCAGATGGGGAGCCTGCAGTCCAGCTCCATCTCCAGGCTTCAGGAACGGACATCACACTCCTCTAGGAAGGGGGATGAGGACAGCCCGCTCGCCGTGCCCAGCCCACACTGTGGGGACACGAAATTCCGACGCGGAGCATCTGCTCCCCACTTAGCAATGCACTAAGCTTGTTACAAACGTGCCTTCGTGTATTCCTCGCCCACGTGCTGGGAGCGAGCATGGTGTCCCTTTCCCCACCTCTCAAAGCTGGAGGCCGGGCGCAGGGAAGCTCTATGCCTCTCATGGGCTGGGGGTTCACGGGACCCTAAAACAAGGACTGGCAGATAGTTGTCACCCTAGAAACACATGCCAGGTTCAATTCAGATTGTGTAAGTAAATTCCGTTCACTTATACCCCAGCCGGAACACGAACACGCACGCCTCACATGTGACTGAGTGCCACGGTGTGGGGCCCCACGAGCCACAACGCTGCCTGGGGGGAGGAGGACAGAGTCTGTGGCCCACGTGGTCAGTGTCACTTCAGAGGTGGGCACAGGGCCCTGTGTGAGCCATCAGGAGAGGAGCCTGCTGTGGCTGTGACATCCGGGAAGGTCTCCTGGAGAAGGCTGCACAGGACTCCTGGCAGGAAGCGGGACATT